>VMDO01019687.1:0-39140 GCA_007922755.1 Pedetes capensis
GTTATTTAATTGATTTTGAACATAGGCAATAAGCCACAAAAGTATTAATACCTGTTTGGGTCAAGAAAAGAAATCACAGATATCTTCATATCATAATAATGGGGTCATAGATATCTTGAAACATCATATAGATCAATCATCACTTCAAAATTACAGTATTTAATACATGTTGCTAGAGCTTTAGTGAGGCATATATACTACTTTATCTCAAATTTGTGCTACCGTTATTTTGCATTCTTTACATATTCATTTCATTTACATTAAGATGTTCTGAATTCCATGTGCTTTACCAGACAGCTACAGTGATTCCTGACTGAAAAACCTTTAAAACATCAGTTTTGGTTGGGGTGTAGCTCATTGGTAGAGTACTTACTTAGAATGTGCAAGAAAAGAGGAAAAGGAGGAGGAGGAGGAGGAGAAGGAGGAGAAAGAATAAACATATAGGTCTTAGCCATGAGTCAGTTCATGTCACTCATCTTCTGAAAACTTTCCAATGGCTCTCCACCTTTTGTTGTAGGTACCATCAATTCCAGTCTGACTCATAGAGACTCTCATAGGGTTTTCAATGGCTGATTGTTTTTTGGGGGGATTGCTTTGGGAGTAGATTTTCACATCCTTCTCCTGTTTTTTTTGTTGTTGTTGTTGTTATTTTTTTTTGTTTTGTTTTTGTTTTTGTTTGTTTGTTTTAGTGCTGGGGATAGAACAAAGGGCTTCAGAGAGGGCCGAACACCACTCTACCAAATGAGCGAGACCACAGCTCTCCACTTTACTCACAGTGAATTTGCTGTGGTCCTTTGGTTTCCATGGTCATTAACTTGGCCTCATCATTCTTTTACTCAAATAGATCAAGCATATCCCCAATTCAGATCTTTTGCACTTGCTTTTTCTTCAGCCTACAATTATTTCCATGATATATCTGTATTACACTAACCTGCATTTTCTATACTGCTTTCAAATATTATTTTCTTATTTAAGTCTATGGCAATCATTTTATATATAATCACATTTCTCCAGATAATTCTGTGTTCCATATGCTACTAATTACGCTACATACTTTATCATCTTTATCTTTCATCTACTCCCTTCTAGAATATAAATTCCCTTGCAGCAGGAACCTGTGTCATTGTTTTCCAGTTTTTGTGATTGCAGCATAATAGCACATTTTAAGTGTGTTATAATAGTAGATTATAATAGTATAATAGATGTTTAGCCCATTTTTAGAACTGCTAAATATAGAACCTGAGAAGTAAGGCAGAAAGGTGATGCTAGTCTTTTAGCATACTACTGACAATATCTATGGAAGAGGTATATATTTCCCAGTGCTGTCAACAGAAATTAATCAACATCAGTGGCATAAAACAATACAAATTTATTTTCTCACTGAAATCAGGTTGTTGGGAGGGCTACACTCCCTCCAAAAGAACTTGAAGTTCTTCCTTTTCTCCTCCAGCTTTTGGAGGTTCCTGGCATTCCTTGGCTTGTGGCAACATACCCTCAATCTTCTTCTATCTTCCAAACTCCTTCCATTACTTTGGCTTTCTTCCCTTTGTGTAATGATTCTCCGCACTTTTCTCATAAGAAGATCATTCAAAAGTGAGTGCAGCAGTGTATAGATAAGGAACTGCTAGAAAATCAAACCAGATTCAGAAGGAGCATGGAACTGATGACATCATGTCAGATGGATATTAGCCAAAAGTAAAGAATACCAAAAAGATGACTATCTGTGTTTTATTGACAATGCAAAGGCTTTGACTGTGTGAATCACAATAAATTATGGATAACATTGCAAAGAATGGGAATACCAGAGCACTTAATTTTACTTACAAAGAACCTATACTTGGGCAGGGAGGCACTTATTCGAACAGAACAAGGAAAGACTGCCTGGTTAAAACTGAGAAAGGTGTGTGTCAGGGCTGTATTTTTTCACCATACCTCTTCAATTTCTATGCTGAGCAGACAATCTGAGAAATGGGACTTTATGAAGAAGAAAGTGGCATCAGAATTGGAGGAAGGCTCATTAACATCATGCTGATGACCCAACTCTGCTTGCTAAAAGTGAAGAAGTTTGAAACATTCACTGAGGAAGATCAAAGAACACAGTCTTCAGAATGGATTGCACTTCAACATCAACAAAACAAAAATCTTTACCACTGGGTTAGTACACAACATCATGATAAATGGAGAAAAGATTGATGTTGTCCAAGATTTTGCTTTACTTGGTTCTACAATAAACACCTATGAAAGCAGCAGTCAAGAAACCAAAAGATGTATCGCATTGGGTAAAACTGTTTCAAGAAATGCTTTGAAGTGTTGAAATGTAAAGATATGACATTGAAGATAAAGGTATATGTGACTCAGGCCATGGTATTTTCAATCACATATGGTTGTGAAAGCTGGACATTGAATAAATGAGACAGGAGAATTGATGCTTTTGAATTATGGTGCTGGAGATGATTATTGAATATACTGTTGTTGTTGTTGTTAGGTGCTGTCGAATCGGTATCCGACTCATAGCGACCCTCTTAGTGTTTTCAATGGCTGACTGTTTTGGGATTGCCTTGGAAGTGGATAGCCAAGTCCTTCTCCCAATTTAATATACTCAGACTGCTAAAATGACCAAAGTATCTGTCCTAGAAGAAGTGCAATCAATGTGCTCCATGTTTGCAAGGATGGCTAGATTGCATCACACATATGCTGGACATGTTGTCAGGAGGAACCAATTCCTGGAGAAGGATATCGTGTTTGGGAGAGTGGCAGGTCAATAAAAAAAAAGGAAGACCCTCAACTAGATGGATTGACACAGTGTCTGCAACAATGGGCTTAAACATAAGAAAATCCTGTGCCTGACATCAAATTGGGGAGTGTTTTGTTCTGTTGTACATAGGGTCACTATGAGTCAGACATAACAGATACAACATGTCTCATTATTCTAAGGCAGAAAATGTTTAATAAGTGGATCCCATTTCTTTCTATGCCTGCAGCCATACCACTGTGACTTCCAATCCTGGCATATCTTGGAGCCTAAGCAGGATCAGGCCTGGTTAATACTTGGATGGGAGCCCACCTGGAAACACCAGGTGCTGTAGGCTTGGGGGAAGGACCTGGCAACTCATTCCCCCTAAAAACCAACCAACCAAACAAACAAACAAACAAAAACAGCATTGAAAACGCTACATATAGCAAAGATACACTAACAATATCGTTTTGCCTGATGTACATAAGGCTGCAATTAATTGGACTGACTCAAAAGCACCAAACAATAACAATTTCTTTCTATAGGAGTGATATTTCTGTTGTGGTTACTCCAGATGGAAATTCAAATGCAATTTATGTCACCTATCTCTGTGATTTCCAAAGGCCATGAGGAGCACAGTCTTAAATTACAAGCTACATGTTTAGTAGCTGAAAGTTCTAACATTTACGGAATAAATTTTTTATTCCTACTTGCCCAAAGAAATATGTGTGTTATTTACTTGATCTAGTTTCCATGAAGGAATACTTTAGAGGGTTCTTTTTGTACAAAAAATATACAATGGACTGCCAAAAGAAAAAAAATTAAAGCCCTTCACAGAGTGCTTGGTTTGTAACAAGTATTTGGCATATTATGCAATATTATTAGCTATCTATATGTCAAAATGCCTGTAATTGTACCACTGTAGCGTCCAATCTCATCAGATCTCAGAAGGTAAGTGGCGTTGGGTCTGTTTAATACTTGGATGGGAGACCACCTGTAAATACCAGGTGATATAGGCTTGGGAGAAGGACATGGCAACACACTCCTCCAAAACAATCAGCCTTTGAAAACCCTATGAATAGCAGAAAAGCATTAACCACACTACTTTGCTTGTCACTATGAGTTGGACACCAACTCAATGGCACCTAACAACAACATGTCCAAAGTGATATGTATAAATTTGTACATTTGATTAAAAATGTCAAATATATAGTATGTTAAGAATGTGCCAGGTTTGGAGAGATGTCGCTCAATGATGGATAGTTTGCTTAACATCCAAAAAGAAAGGTTTTTTTCTTTTACTTAAAGATGCTATAGGTTCATATTTTTAAAGAAATGTCAAATATGTCAGTAAGAAAAAGAACCAATGCAAAAAGACAGTGTTTGTTTTCTCTAAGTTCAGAAGAATCCAAAAATATAATGCAATACCGTAATTGATAAATCCTATGTATTCTTGAGTTGAATTCATACAAATGGGTGCCTTAGTGGGAGTTCAGCACTGTATTTTAGTTCAGGCCACAGCTAGAATTTGGTTTGGAGCACTGGACACAATATTTTGTGAATGACCTTTACAAACTACAGGACTATTACTAAAGTTAAAGAAGGCATAAAATATGTCTTATGAAAAATAGATGAAGAAAAAGGGTATATTTAGCTTAAAGAAGATACTAAGGATAAAAGCAGCAGTTGTCTTCAAAAATTTGACTGATGATCAAATGGAATGTAATAAACTAAAACCAAACCAAGTAAAGCAGGTAACCAGACTAGGACATGCAATTTACAATAAGCAAAATCATTGCTCCATGTAAGAAATATCTGCTAAGTAATTTGCACTGTTGAGCAGTGAAATGAACTACTTTGTCAGACACTGAATTTTCATAATAATGATAAGTACTGATCATTGAGGAGGTTAGAACAGAGTTATCAGCCTTACTCCACTGTTGCAGTCAAGCCCAGAAATAATCCTCTGAAGCAAAAGTTATTATCTCCATCTCCTGGAAGTGGAAATATAAGTGACTTGCCCATGGTTACACAACTAGAAATTCTAAATTTAAAATTTTAACCACATAGTGTTGGCCTTGTATGATACAATGAATTACTCTCATCCCTTGAGAATCTTTTAAAAGGACATCATGTATCCAGAGTATTTCTGAGTTCTCAGTGTAATATGTGAAAAGTGCTTAGAAGAATTCTGATAATGAGAGTAGCTAAAATATACTTAGTGGGTAAAAGGATAATTTTTTATAAAAGAGTATAATCATAACTCCTATACAGATATAAAATGAGCATGTCCAAGATTTTATTCAACTCATTGATTGGTGTGGGGATCAGTAAGATATTCCAAGGTGGCCTAATAATTCACTGCCCAAACCTCAAAACACAGTCACAATGACATGATTCTACAAATAGGTCCAACACTGTTGTGTTCCCATGGAAAAATAGGAAATAATTGCATCTTGTCAGAACATTTTTTTTCACGGTTTTGGAAAATATATTTTGCAGTGCTATTAGTTATTTATAATATATAGAATGTAAAAATATCTCCAAATCAATGAGTACTGCAGAGACCCAGTTGAACCAGAAAGAAAACGAAATCAAGCTTAGAAAACACCTAATTTTTCATTGAAGCCACCAATTTTGTCCCATTTTAAAGTCTATTACAATGTTTCCTTCAAGAATGTATCTTTATGTTTGTGGAAGACACATAAATTAGAAATAGCAGGTGAGTGACAGGAACCTAGGTCTGTTTAGAGGGATGATAATGGCACTTTGCACTAACCCACTTAGCTTCCCAAATATATCTGTACATTGCATAGGAAAACCAAAGGAAATTGACATTTATTTGCTATCTACCACATTCAGAACTAAGGATCTTACACTTCATAATAATAATGCATAGTTTTTGAGTATTTTCAGTATTCAATGCTTTGTGTAAATGTATTTATGTACATTATAATTTTTCCTATTAGTCATGAGAATACAATAGCAGTAGCAATAACAAAAGTATTAATAATAAATACTATTTCCTTTTGCTGGGATTTAGCTCAGTGGGTAGAGCGCTGTGCTGCAGTCTCTGAGGTCCCGAGTTCAATTCCCAGCACCGCAAAAATGGGAGAAGGACCTGGCAATCCACTCCCAAGGCAATCCCGAAACAGTCAGCCATTGAAAACCCTATGAGGGTCGCTATGAGTCAGATACCGACTCGACAGCACCTAACAACAACAACAACAACAAATTTCCTTTTACTTAAATGTTATTGAAACTCAAATACTTGTTCTCCATTTTGTTGTTGTTGTTGTTATTGTTATTTATCTTAATATTAACCACTGCTGTAATTTAAGTATTTGATCATTGCCACTTTTTTGGTGAGTAAATTGAGACTTAGAGTTCAGTTAATTTTCGAAGGTCATCCAATTCATTAGATTTCAGTCTAGGTCTCTGAATACAAAGTCTGTGGTCATAATTACCATGTTGATAAACTAAACTAAACTAAACTAACCCTCATATGTCTGTCAGCTTGTTGTGCTGTCATACTTGGATGTAGCTGTGATGTTGAAATCTATGTCACCAGTATTTCAGATATCAGCAAGGCCAACCATAGTGGACAGGTTTCAGCTAAGTTTCTAGAATAAGGCAGACTAAGGAGAAAGACTCATCAGTCTACTTCCAATACAATTAGCTATTGAAAACCCTATGAAGAGCACAGAAGCACTGCCAAATATAGGGTCAGAAAATGAGCCCCCTAGGCTAGAAGGGGGCTGGGATTTAGCTCAGTTGGTAGAGTGCTGTGCTGTAGTCTCTGAGGTCCCGAGTTCAATTCCCAGCACCACAAAAATGGGAGAAGGGCCTGGCAATCCACTTCCAAGGCAATCCCGAGAAACAGTCAGCCACTGAAAACCCTATGAGGGTCGCTATGAGTCAGATACCAACTCGACAGCACCTAACAAGAACAACAAGGCTGGAAGGCATTCAAGAAATGATTGGGGAAGTGCTGCTTCCTCAAAGTAGAGTGGAACATTAATGACGGGAATGGAGTAAATCCTGAAGGATCTCCTTTTGCTGATGTGGCAAGACTAAAAATGAGATGAAACATAGTGGCTACAAATATGGGCTCAAACATAAAAGGGTTGTGTGCGTGGCACACTGTTGGGTAGTGTTTCATTCTGTTGTATATAGGGTCACTATGAGATGGATCTGCTTGATGGCACCTACCAACAAACTCAACTAAACTTCATTGACCTTAATGTCAGTGAACTTGGAAGCAAACTTAGAAAAATACAAATTAATTTGTTTATGACAACCTAGGACACATAGAGAAATATTAAACATGTTAGACTTTCAAAAATATAGCTATAGCTTTAAATATCTATAAATGCTTCTAGTTGGTGTTGTTGGGTGACATCAACTCAAGTCCAATTTATAGCAACCCTATGAACACCAGAAAGGGCTGGGATTTAGCTCAGTTGGTAGAGCACGGCTCTGCAGTCTCTGAGGTCGTGGGTTTGATTCCCAGCATCACAAAAAATGGGAGAAGGATGTAGCAATCCACTTCCAATGCAATCCCAAAACAATCAGCCATTGAAAACTCTGTGAGGGTTGCTACTCCATGGCACCAACAACCACCTAAGCAAAGGTGGCCACAGTTTCCTAGAGAAGGATGTGGCAATCCACTCCTAAGGCAGTCCTGATACAATCAGCCATTGAAAACACAATGAGAATCGCTATGAATTGGACACAACTTGATGGCACCTAACAACAACAACAACAACATGTACAACAGAACAAAACACCACCATACACTGTGCCATGCCTGGTGCTATTGTCAATGATTCTCTGCTATTCATAGAGTTTTCCATGGCTGATTGTTTCAGGAGTGTCAGGTCCTTCTCCCAAGTCTACAGCACCTGGTATTTTGAGGTTATCTCCCATCCAAATACTAATCAGGCCATACCTTGCTTAGTTTCTGAGATTTGATGAGATCAGATGCCAGGATGGTATAGATGCTTAAATGTACTTAAAAATAGTCTGCCTAAGCCAGGCACATGGGACTGGGATTTAGCTCAGTTGGTAGAGTGCCGCTCTGCAGTCTCTGAGGTCACAAATTCAATTCCCAGCACCACAAACATGGGAGAAGTATGTGGCAACGCACTCCCAAGGCAATCCCGAAAACAATCTGCCATTGAAAACCCTATGAGGGTCTCTATGAGTCGGACGACTCCACGGCACCTAACAACAACAACAACAACAACAACAACAACAAGCCAGGAGCAGTGGTGCATGCCTGTAATCCCAGCAGCTTGGGAGGCAGAGGTAGGAGGATGGCAAGTTTGAGACCAGAGGCAGTCTGCGTAATTTAGTGAGAAGCTGTCTCAAAAAGTAAAAAAAAGGCTGAGGGTGCAGCTCAGTGGTCCAGCACTTGCAAAGCATGCAAGCGCGAGAGGCCCTGGGTTCAACCCCCAGTTCTGAAAAAAAAAAAAAAAAATTAGTTTGCCTAAAAACAAAAATTTAAGGCAAATCCAAAACCAAATATGAAATTTCCACTTAATAAATCTCAAATACCCAATGATAATGCCATAAATGTATTTTTCTCTGCTTCACTTATCTTAAATAATAATTCCAGACCAAAGGTTAAATGCTTCTCTCTTCTCCTTACACCTCCCTCATGTGGCCTTCCAAAACAAGTCTTACAGATTCTATGAGAGAAAGAAAAATGGGAGGAACAGATCAAGATAGAAGACAGGGTCAAAATGCATTACCAGAAGTAAACATTTATGCATATTTGATGAAGTATTGTAAACATTTTTATTGACTAAGTAGGGATTTAGAATTGAGTTATGTTTTGTACCAAAATAAATCATCATGAATCTTCTAAGAGGCTATGGAAGTTTTAAAAATGCCTTTAATATTTTCAATATTCTTCTTTATCTTGATTAATAACTTGTACAGTATATGAATTGGAATTTTATATATCAAGATAATTCAACCCAACTCCCTGCCTTAGTGATTAATTATGCAAAATTTATAGAGACTATGTTTTAAATTATCTTTATTTAGCCATGTAATTGGAAGGAAGCAGTAGTATGGATAATTCTAAATAGTGAATAACTCCAAAATTATTTAGAGTTGGCTTTGAGAAGCATTTTAATTAAGAAGAAGATTTATTTCCTAATTACAGTTTGCTTAGGTTAGGCTGAAGTCAAAATGGGCAAATAATATCCAATATATGGCCCAAAATGTTGTGGTTGAGAAGGGTACATCAGACTCGGTTATAGATTGTACAACTAAATAGAACAATAACAATAACAAATAACAAGAATACAAAAATCCTATCAACAATAAGCCTGCAGCTGTACCACTGTGGCATCTGATCCCATCAGATCTCTGAAGCTAAGCAGAGCCATGCCTGGTTAGTACTTCTCCGATGGGAGACTGCCTGGGAATACCAGGTACTATAGGCTTGGAAGAAAGACCTGGCAACCCACTCCTCTCAACACCCCCTAAAAAAACCAGTCAGCCATTGGAAGCCCTATGAATAGCAGAGAAGCAGTAACAATACTGTTTTGCCTATTGGACATAGGGTTGCTATGAGTCAGACAACAACTTGACAGCAACTAACAACAATAATCAACAATAAAAGAGATATACAGGGGAAATTTGTAGCCTCTCCATGAATATCTAATTTATGACTTTATTTAGAGTTATATCTAACCTGTCATTAATTCCTGCCCTGGCGTTCTTGTTTATTTCTTTTATTTTCACTTATCCACATCTTATACAACAGTTCATATTATATTTAAGTCTTACATTCTTACTTAGGCAAAACACTTATAACTTAAGTAGTGAGTCTCACTACTTTTTTTTCTCTCTCTCTACAACTGCAAAGATTGAGGGTGAAATGTGGCATTTTCTTTTGTCACCTGCCTAAGCCATTCCTATTTTGACTTTGTCACCCAGGCTGTGACCTTCCTGCAATACAAACTTAATGTCAAAAAAATCTCAAGCAACATAGACACCTAGTCAGAAAGACACCTAGTCTGCTACTTCAGTGTTCATGTATCTGAAAGTGTGGACTTTGTCATTCTCATTAGGGATAAAATACTAAAAAGTTGTGGCACCACAAAAGGATGTATTACTTCTTGTTTCCAAATGTTGCCAACAATAAAAGCTTCAAAAGAAAAGATACAGTGTCAAGTTTGGAATAGTGTTGTAGGGGGAAAATGAACTTAAAATTCTATCCTGAACGTGTCATAATTATGACTGATATAATAAGTATTACTAACAATGACAGGATTGCCACCAGATTACTATCACCTGTGAACTTCCTATATGCGAGATGCTGTGCTAATTGGTTCATATTAACTTTGTTTTTCAGAACTGGTGGCTGAACATAGGGCCTTCTGCATGCTAGGCAAGTATTCTGCCACTGAGCTGGAACTTCACTCCCTTTTTATTTTGCCAAGTTGCTAAGGCCACCTCTTGCCTCAAACTCATGCCCCTTTTGCCTCATCCTCCCAGGTTCTGGGATTATAGGCAAGCACCACCACCCCAGGCCCATATTAACTTTTCAAAATTGCATTTACTATGAAAATAACACAACCACAGTTTATTATTTAATTATGGGGATCTGGGAGTACTTTTAAAGTATCTGAATCTTCATTTTTGGAAAACTCTTCGTCTTATGAAGGTGAATAATATTGTTTAGTAATTCTGCCCACTTGAAAAATACTTAGAGTCATCTTTTCTATAAGGGCCTAAGGAACCTTGGATGAGGGCATGGATGAGTGGAAATCACAGAAGGATGAGTAGAGAGCTGAGGGAGGAGCAGATGAAACAAGTATCAGGGCTTTTCCACAAGGGCTCTTCCAATACCCTGAGGGAAAATATGAATTCATAACTTTGTGTTCTTTTTCTTCCAGAGATACACAAGATGCATTAAGTTTGTCGTTGTTCTTGTTAGGGGCCGTCGACTCAGTATCCGACTCATAGCAACCCTCAGAGGGTTTTCAATGGCTGACTGTTTCAGGATTGCCTTGGGAGTGGATTGCCAGGTCCTTCTCCCATTTTTGCGGTGCTGGGAATTGAATGCCGGATCTCAGAGACCACAGCACAGTGCTCTACCAGCTGAGCTAAATCCTAGCGTGTTAGCTTTAGGCCCTAGAAAATCTAGATCTCTGTGCGCCAGAGAGATGTTTCTGCTCACAAGAAAAGGGTAGTAACTTTCCCAATACTGTTTTAATTTGGGGCTAGATCTGCTTATGGTACTTATCCTCCATTAGACCTTTAAGTGTCAGTAAAATTCACAATACTTGTGAATTCACAATACTTGTGCACTGTTATGTGGTATTGGAAGTGTGATAATTTTATAATTTTAGGGTAGCAAGTTTAAGCATACAATGGTCTGGAACTATTGTGAACATCTCCAAGTGAATCAAAGTAATCCATTTAATCAAAATTGTTTTCTTTCAAATTGTTGTTGTTAGGTGCCATCAAGTAGGGTCGGACTTATAGTGACTCTATGTATAACAGATGAAACACTACCCAACACCGTACCATGGCTGGCACTCTCGTCAGAGCTTCTTTGCTACTCACAGCATTTTCAATGGCTGGTTGTTTTTTGAGAGTGGGTTGCAAGGTCCTTTTTCCAAGCCTACAGCACCTACTATTTCCAGGCATTCTCTCATCCAAGCACTAGCCAGATCGGACACTGCTTAGTTTCTGAGATCTGATGGGATTGGATGCTAAGATGGTATGGCTGCAGGATTCTTTCAAGTATATCTAGAAATTAACAGGATTCAGAGAGTGATTGTGGGACAGTATGGGTTTTTTTAAGTTTGGCTTAGGCAAATGAGATGAAAGGAAGATTGGAAGATTATGAATTATAAGAGAGGATATCTTTTTTGACAGACTTTATGCTGAAATGGAAATCATTTTTGCATAATGAACATCAGTATATAAGTGAACACATGGCTAACATCATGGACATGTGGATTTAATTAAATAATAGTGAGGAAATTCAGTTCTCTGAACCATGCTTAAGATTTATGCATCTAAATTATGGCTGCCTGCAGCCATACCACTGTGGCGTCCAATCCCATCAGTTCTCAGAAGGTAAGCAGGGTCAGGCCTGGTTAGTACTTGGATTGGAGACTATCTTGGAATATCAGGTGCTGCAAGCTTAGAAGATGGACTCAGGAACCCACTCCCAAAAAAACTATCATCCATTGAAAACCCTATGAATAGCAAAGAAGAACTAACCATAGTGTTTCACCTGTTATACATAGGGTCGGATACCAACTGGATGGCACCTAACAACAACAACAAATTATGGCTATAGTTTCTTGTTATAAATAAAGTTACAGGTAGACGAGTAATATCCAAATATTTACAGAGAAATAGCCTTAGTCAGATCCATGCTGACACTCCTTTATCACAAGGCATTATCTGGGAGTTGGCTATAACGAGTTGGACTGGAAATAGTTGTAAACTGGAACCTACTGGGAGAGAAGACTTATCTGAGGCTGACTGCAAACAACAGATCACAGAGACTGTTGCAGATGTCAGGCTAGCAAGGCTACCTTTATGCATTTTTTGTTGTTGTTGTTGTGAAAAAATATGCTTAATTAAGTTGTACATCTACTCAAGCATCTCAGGTTGCCTGAGTCCCAGGAATAAAATTAAAGTCAAGCACCTGGTCTAGACAAAACACCCTAAAAAACTGGATATTTAAGACAATAAAAATATGAGCAAATACCATAGGATATTATTGCTGAGAGAAGTTTCCCAAAGAGAAAGGATGCTGAGAAAGGGAACAGAGTGAATTGAAGCAATACAGTGGCTTCTTCCTATGCTTTAAATTTGCCTCAGGAGTATGAACAGCTATAGACAAAATACATTTTAAGTATAAAAATTACCCCTGTGATTAATGAGTCATCATTCACTACTAATGTGATTTTGTGAGGTGAAGAAACGTTTCAAATTTTCTAGACTGGCATGTTTGTTCTGCTGCATTTTATCCTGCAATCATTTCTATGAAATTTTGAATTGCAAAATGTAGTATTTGATTTTGTTATTCTTTTTGACCCAGAAATCTAGTGAAGAATGTCTTGAAAGCTAACCCTAGATGGAGTATCCCAATTCTCTCTCCCAGTTCTCTATGATCTCCTTTCCTATCCTTCATATACCATTTTGCTATAAAACCACTGACAAAGGTGATTTGTGAAAAAGAATTCACTAAGAACACTTACAAACTTTTAAAATGATGAGGGAAAGCCGGTCACCATGGTGCATACATGTAATCCCAGAGACTGGGACAGTAGAAGCAGGAGGATCTTGAGTTTAAGGCCAGATGCTTTGTTGTCATTAGGTGCCGTCAAGTCGGTATCTGACTCATAGCGACCCTCTGTACAACAGGGGAAACACGGTCAGTGCTTCTCTGCTGTTCATAGGGTTTTCAATGGCAGATTGATTTTTGGGAGGGGGATGCCAGGTCCTTCTCCCACACCTACAGCTTCTGGTGTTCCCAGGCAGTCTCCCATCCAAGTACTAACCAGGTCCAACCCTGCTTAGCTTCCGAGATCTGATGGGATCGGATGCCATAGGGCTATGGCTGCAGGTGCAAGGCCAGATGCAGCCTGACTTAAAGTAAAAAATAAAAAATGGGCTGTGGTGCAGCTCAGTGGTAGAGCACTTATAAAGTATTTGTGAGGCTCTTGTTTCAACCCACAAGTAACACACCCACACCCCCCGCCACCCCCCCACACACAAAGATGAGGGGAAAAAATGCAGGCAGATCAAGAAAAGGACACAATGCACATTGTTTCATAAACTAGGGCTGGAGAAAAACAACCACATATCGCTTAAATTAGAATCTGTTCTTGTTAGGTGTTGTTAAGTCAGGTCCAACTTATAGCAAGTTGAATAGTGAATGTATTTTCCCAAAACCTGACAGCCATAGTATCAAATTCTACATTATTGTCAGTAGTTATCGCAATTACATTATGTTTTAAACTGTTGATTGGACTAGCTGGAGAACCTCCTTTTGTGCATGATCGTTGCATCCATAGCCATAAGGTCATAGTAGGTATCTGATAAATGTTTGTGGACCTGAGGGTATCCATGTTAATAGGAAACATGTTCTTAATAAAACCTTGCCAAACAATATGAATGTGCAGCTAGCTAATTTTCAACGTGCAGTGGAAATTCTAGAATAAACATCTGTGTTATGTAACGACTATAAAATTGAATGTACCCAAGCCACTGTGGAGGGCTGGTCAGATGTGATTGAAATCCATTTCCTCCTTTGAGGAATGAAGGAGACTCTTTTTGATGGAAGAGAGGGCTGAAGGTTAAAACTTGTTCAAGGAAAAAGTATTGGCTACACAAAGGAGCAGTCAGTTTTGAAGATAGCACTTCAGCAGGGTTTGTGCCTAGCCTTTATAACTCAGATTTTAGTCTTAAGGTAAGAAAATTCTAATAAACTGAATCATAGTAAAAAGAGAGCATAGAACTGAACTAATATTTGTCATATCATGTGTCAAACTATAAACAGAATTTTTAAAATGATATGAAATATGAGTTAGAAGTCAGTGTTTTAATGCATATTTCTGTAATGAGGATTAGCACATATACATTAAGTAAATAGACTAATTATTTTATTGCATAATTTTCCCCAATACATTAATATTTTGTACTGTGAAGTATTGCCTCTGAAGGAAAGGTATTTTACATGACTTAAGGTGGCAAATTGTGGAAGAATGCCGTACAGTGTACCAGGCCCATTGTCCTCGGGAGTATTTTTCTGGCTCAGTTTGGCCACCTGCTCTGAATTTCCAGCATTCATTGTGCAATTCTCCAAAATCTTTGGAATTTATTCCTTGCATCCATAGCTCAGACATCTTAGCTCTTCCCTAAACCCTTGCTTATGAACTTATGAAGATATTATATATATATATATATATATATATATATACATATATATATATACATATACATATATATACATATATATATGTTTTAGGAAAAAAATGTTTTCTGTACTGAAAAAGGTTTCTAGGGAGTTAGCATGCCTCTTTAAGTGTGCTACCATTTTTGTTAGAATCATTGTTTCTGTTAATGGTGTGCTAATAAAGTTTCATAGGCTTTGAGCACTTTGCTCTTAACCATTTTTTTTTCTGATAAGCTTTGGATCACAATTTAACAGAATACAAAGGTTTTTTTTCCTGGAATATATGTGTGGCATTATAACAGAAATAAATCTATCTTTGGAAACATTAAATAGAAGAGGAATAATCTGAAGGCAAGGGTGTCAACAGTTAACACTGAACTCCCAAAGGCCATCTTCAGAAATGGTATGAAATCCTAGCAAGTAAGTGGGTATGAAGCCACACAGCTCATGGGAGATAAAGGAAGACAAAAACAGCAAGTGGATAGTCATCATGGAGAAAGTGGGGGTGGCTCTATGTTAGCCTCAGAAATATTCTTTATGTCCCCTTTGATGCATGTGGTTGATGAATTTCTGAGGTAGAAGGAATTAGGGCTCCTGAAATTCTACAGATGGGAACTCTGTCAAAGGCAATTACCTTGTTAGGATACTATTACACTATCTCCATACTCTCTCACTTTGAAATCAAGATTTCCATCCCAGTTTTAAATTCAAATCAAATTGCAGTGCATTAGTTTAATGAACTTGAGCAAGTAGGGCATAGTTTGACATGAAAATGGAAAATACATTGTAACTATTTAGTAGTAATGATATTAATCATATTAATATCATTCCTCCCTTTACTACCCTGCTATCGTTTATCAAATACTACATAAACTGCACCACTTGCATTAATTTCTCTTTTCTCACTAGTGCCATCCCAATTACTCATTTTGAAACTACTGTAATAATCTACTTTGCTCCCTTATCCCTTTCTGTCTCACTGTTTTTGTGGATTAATCTTCTGAAGTGGAAGTTTGCACGTTTTGCTCCAGAGAGCCCTAAAATCTCCTGTCACTCTGAGGGAGGTCGATGAGGAGTGGAGTGTGGAGAGTGGTAGATGTCAAATCCTCCTACAACTAGAAAAGCTACATTTCTATTCACCTTACATATTACATTTCTGTTTGCCATTATGTTTGGAGAAAGGTCGTGGAGGCTTCAATAAATTAATAATGGCCCCAGTGCTGGGTCTCATCAATATCAAGTATCCCTTTGAACTCCAGATTCACCTCATTTCATCCCTGGCTTTTATTTCTCTCTCACTTCTCTACATAAGTCCTTTGCTTCCATCAAAATCATTGGCTTACTGAGCTCTGCTATAAGTTGATGTGTCTCCCAAATACATTTGTTGAAATTTTAAACACCAATACTTTATAATGTGAACTCATTTGGAAATTGAGTTACTGAAGATATAATTACATAAGGTGAGGCCAATACTAAGGTAAGAACTTAATCTAATATGACTGACATCCTTATAAAAATAAGAAATTTGGAAATGGACACACACCAGGAACCTGCCATTAAAGAGGGAGATAGAGTTTAGGAAAATGCAGCAGAAGCTAAGAAACCCCTCAAATTGACAGCCAACCACCAACATCAGGTGGTTCTCACTGCCCTCAGCACTGGGTTCCTCACTGCCCTCAGAAGGAACCACTTCTGTTGACACATTGATTTTAGTTTCCAGCCTCCAGACTGTGAGATAATCCTTTTGTTTAAGCCACCCATTTTGTTGTATGTTGCTGTGGCAGCCCTGCAACCTAATATAATCTCTAAACATACTAACCACAAGGCCATGCCCAGGCCTTTGTTCCACTGCCTACAATAATTTCACTAGAGACTCTTTCATCATTTAAGAATTAGCTCCAATTTGATAACTGTCACAGTTTGTCACCTGCCTTAGTTCTTACCAATCTTCTTTTGAAAACCTACTAGTACTGAATGGAAGGCTGGAATTTATCTCAGTTGGTAGAGCAACACTCTGCAGTCTCCGAGGTCCCAAGGTTTGATTCCCAGCATGGCAAAAATGGGAGAAGGACATGTCAATCCACTCCTGAGCAATCCCAAAACAATCAGCCATTGAAAACCCTATGAGGGTCAATATAAGTCGGGTACGAATCTACAGGCATCTAACAACAACAACAACAACAATAGTAGTGAATAATTCACCTAGACAATAAAATTTCCTATTTTATTGACTAACTTGAAATTAAAAGCCAGACTCCAACTTCATGTTATATATTTAAACATAGAGGTGAATTTGTGTGTCATTGTGATCATTATTATCAATGAAGAATATCTGTAGCAGTTTGCTGCTGTTGTTAGGTGCCATTGAGTCGGTGTCCAATTCATAGCAACCCTATGTACAACAGGTGAAACACTATCATCAGTGCTTCTCTGCTATTCATAGAGTTTTCAATGGCAGTTTAATTTTTGGGAGTGAGTTGTTGGGTCCTTCTTCCAAGCCTACGGTATCTGGTGTTCCCAAGCGGTCTGCCATCCAAGTAATAACCAGGCCAGACCCTGCTTAGCTTCCAAGATCTGAAGGGATTGTACACGACAGTGCTATAGCTGCAGGCTTGTAGTAGTTTAGAATGTATATCTTAGCTTGGAGAATACAAAAAGATAAGGGTTACATGAAGATAAAATAATACCTATTGTAAACAAGGGTGGAGAAAATACGTTTTAACATGATAAATAATATATTTCAATTCCTGATATGAATTGAGAAGGGAGTGATTGGATCTTTCTACTGCTTACTATTTTGGTGATATCCATCTAGCTTTGTTTGTGGATTATTTTTGTTTTACTAGGACAACAGGACCTAATTACAGTTGACAGATTTAACAAAGTCCATGCATACTGATGGTGTACACAGCTTTTCAAGAGCATTTTAAGAATTCTTTCTTTAATCATTAAAATTTCTTGAGTGTTCTTTGTAAAGTCCTCAATGACCTCTTAAATTCAAAATCTAATATACTATTTTCACTGTTGTTCCTACTTGACAGCAGAAAAGCAATTCACATGGTTGACCACTTTCTATGTCTCAAATAGCTTTTTCCATTTGGTTTTTATTCTCTTTTCTCTCCCCCTGCATTTCCTCTTACTTATCTGACTCTTACTTTTACTTCTCTGTTGTTGGTCACTTCTCCATTATAACCAATTTCAAAGATTCAGCCACCAAATAAACACTTTAGCAACCAAGTTTGCACCTCTGGCTCCAAATTCTTTCTAAACACATACTTCTAGCAGTTTCTTTGTCAGGACAAACAGTGGTAAATCATAATTAAGGTCCTGTCTGTCGCAAAGTGAAATATTTTGCATATATAATGACATTTGGAAACCTCCCACTCTAATATCTTATTTTCAATCAGTTAAATAAGTTGGGTTTTATTACTATTAGTAAATATTAACCAATAATGCCATTCTAGCTTAAAAGGCAATCATCACAGACTAGAATATCTAAACTGAAACATTATTTTGTATTAAAAAATCTTCATTTGGAATTTTTAGTGAACATAACCCAAGAGTTTTAGAAAAAATTTTCTCTTCTTCTTGTAGTATGACATTCCTGGTATAGTAACTTGCAAATAATATTGCAGAAAATTAACTTAAAATTGGTACACTCAGAGTTTTATGATATGTTTTTGGATTTGGGTAAGGATATTTGGAGACTTCAAAAACTCTCAGCTCTCCATTTCACTTACATGCATTTTAATCTTCAGCTAGCATTAATACACTCATTACATCTGACCTAAATATACCTTTCTAGCTCATTCTCTTCTACTATGCTGTATAGCTTACACTTCAACTGAGCCAGCTTACTCAACAGCCATATATAAACACTTGAGTTTCCTGCTTCAGTGTCTACGGCTGTTTTCAAAGATTTTTCTTCCATGCCTATACTTTTCTGTTTCTACCATCAAAAACCATTTTCATATTTAGTGCAAACCCTTTTCTTCATCCACATTTCCCTATTAGCCTGTGTGATATTTATTACCTGTAAAGTAAATAGCCTCTCTATTGTTTATTGGAAATATATTTTTTCTCCTTGACTTGGGTTTTGTGAGGTCAAGAATCCATGTCTATTTGACATTACCAAACTCCAGGCTTAACACATAGGGACCAACCAAATATTTGCAGAATTGAACTGAAATTGACTGAAAAGATCTTTCTTCTGTGTACACCATTGCACAAATCAAAACAGGACAAAATATTGAGTGATTATAAATAATAACCCATCCAGGAAATCTTACTGAAGGACAGAAATAGTACAAGTAATAACACATCTGAACAAAAACAATGTATTATTCTGAAAACAAAACTGAAAAAAATGAATAAACTGGACCTACAGAGAGCTTATATACTCATTTCCTTGGAGCCAAATCATGCTATAGTAGGCTAAAAATGAAAATCGAAGTGATCTGGGAAACAAGATTCCCAGACCTTCCTTTATAAAGAACTGTACAAAGTAGGTCAGCACTTTTAGAAAAGAACAAGAAAGACATTCAGAAAAGAATAGAAAAAAAAATCCCTTAAAGCTCTATAAGCTACGATCAAATGCAAGATAAAGGAAGTATGAGGTGATAGTAATGTCAAGTGGCAGAAAATAAGGACATAAAGCACTGCATTTGTTGGAGACAGGGCTGCAGATGAGGTCAAAGAAGACTTGCTGTGCTTTCTGAGAGGAAAAGACAAATTGGGGATAAAGTGAGTCTCAGAAAAAATAGGTGTTGTGTCTTAGTTTTGGTCATCTGGTATTACTGCCCCATAGTATTTAGAGTCAAAACCCTTAGATGAAGGAAGCCTGGGCTCATTTCCAAGTTCTGTGATCCCTGAGGAACTAGATAGTATAGGACAACTGGTTAATGCATCAGGTTACTTCTGTATAGAATAAGAATAATAGCAGCACTTGTATCAAAGCAGTACTGAAACAAAGTAAAATAGAACATTTAAGCATTTAGTATAAAGCCTGTAGTATGAAGTGCCTAATAAATATTAACTATTACTTCCAGTCTTTAAAACATGTTATGTGTTAGATTCTTAGATGGTGGGATACCATAAAAGTTGTACTACTTTTTGTTGTTGTTGTTGTTGTTGTTGTTATTGTTTGTGGTACTGGGGGTTGAACCCAGGGCCTCGCGCCTGCATGCTCTGCAAGTGCTGAACCACTGAGCTGTGCCTCTAGCCCATTTTTTTTTACTTTTTGAGACAGGGTCTCGCTAAGTTACGCAGACTGCCTCTGGTCTCGAACTTGCGATCCTCCTGCCTCTGCCTCCCCAGCCGCTGGGATTACAGGCATGCGCCACCACGCCCGGCTTTACTACTTTGTTTTACTAAAGCTAGCTTTAAGAAAGTATATCTTATCATTGATTTTCTAATTCAAACCCTTTTGAAGATTTTTCTGTAGCTTGTCTAACATCAAAATACATGTAAATAATTTGATATTCAATAATTTTTGAAACTTTATAGCTCATATTTAAAAATAAGAAATTGTGAGGAAAGATTTACTGTATGCCAGGATAACATCTCAACTGCACATATTTTGTTAGCCATTTGTAATGATTACATTGGTAATAGTAGACAGGGTGATATAGAATAAAGAAAAAATATGGAGGCAAAAACTGTCACTGGGAAACTTTATATTAGTGATCACCAGCTAGAACTGGTAATGCTTCTTATATATTAGATAAGTCATCTTTTTATAGATTATGAAGTAAAAAAGCATAGTTTATATGGAATTCCATGATGCTTTTCAGAAATTATGGGTCTCCTGATAAAAGCTGTTATTTATACCTAATCTCATTTTAATATCTAATCATTAGCTGACATTATTGTTAAAAGTTTTCCTAGAAACTCTTGAAACAATCCAAATTCTCTTCCTTTTTTTTTTTTTTTTCTTTTTTTGCTGGCTAAATTTGATTCCTGAACAGGATGTAATCCAAAATTTTCAGAAGTTTATATTATTCAAGGTTCACTTTCTTAGAAGGAATTATTCATCCTAATTTATCAAACATTTACCATAAGATCAGCACCATGGTAACCAGGGGATTGAAGTGA
Organism: Pedetes capensis; assembly: GCA_007922755.1. Taxonomy (NCBI): domain Eukaryota; kingdom Metazoa; phylum Chordata; class Mammalia; order Rodentia; family Pedetidae; genus Pedetes; species Pedetes capensis. The sequence goes on from VMDO01019687.1 coordinate 20,772, forward strand.
GCCAAATGTATTGAGGTGGCAAGAAATTATTTTAACAGCTTGTAGAAGAATCCCTCTTAAGAAGATAGCTCCTGTTGAGAGCCATTTTTCTTAAGTCTATTACTTGGAGAACTTCAGAACATAGCATATTGACAGCATGGATAACTATGCAATGTTCAGAATATGTGGAATCTGTTGGTTAACTCAGAGAGATAGTAGGGAAAGCAGAAAACTGAGTGAGGGATTGAGTAGGTGGATCCCTTATTGTGGCATGAGGTTTGTAGTAGGTCCTGTTTCTTGTAATCTTGGGAGAAGATGAGTATAGTCTGTACTTATCAGTGGTGTCACTGACGGACAGAGACCAGACTATGGTAGCCCGTCTTTCAGATGGTCCTAATGGTCCTTTCCTCCTGGTGTTCATGCCTTTATGTAATCATTCAATATCACTAATAAAGCACAGCTGAATTTATGCCAGCCACCTCTGGAATTCTGTCTTTGATTTACTTCTTCCTCTTCCTCCTCCTCCTCCTTCTCCTTCTCCTTCTTCTACCTCTCTCTCTCTCTCTCTCTCTCTCCCTCTCTCTCTCTCAACTCCCTTTCTCTCCCTCTCTCTCTCTCTCATCTCCCTTTCTCTCTCTCTCTCTCTCTCTCTCTCTCTCTCTCTCTCTCTAATTACTTCCACTAGATGAAGCCAGCCACCATGGCACAAAGACACTCAGGCAGCCCCTGGAGACATGGAGAGGCCAACATGGCAGGCTGTTTGTCAAGTTTGTTGTTATCAGGTGCCTTCAAGTTGGGTCCAACTCATAGGAACTCCATGCACAAAAGGATGAATATTTTGAGAAACCAGAATATACATAAGTGGGCTGGAGTTTAGCACAGTTGGTACAACACTTCTCTGCACTCTCTGAGAACCCAGGTGCCATCCCCAGCAATGCAAAAATGGGAGAAGGACATGGAAATCCACTCTTGAAACAATCCCAAAACAATTAGACATTGAAAACCCTATGAGGGTTGCTATAAGTCAGACATGAATCTGGCACCTAACAACAACAGAACGTACATGGAAGAAAGTATCACCAAAGGGACTGGGGGGTATATACAGGTGATGAACAGAACTAAAACATGACTCAGTGATGTAGAAGGGACCAAGGACATGTGAAAATAGAAAGTTGTTGGGATACAGAAAGTACAGCAAACATGAGGACCCTAGACTCCTATAGTTGAAAAATTATGTAGTGCTTCACACTTAAGGTCAAGATTTCCCTAGCTCAGATTTGGCTTTAGGAAGGTCAAGGAAAACAATAAATAACTACAATAAAAGAATTAAAATACAAAAGTTTATATATGTATATTATATGTAAGTACATAAACATGCACATGCATAAACAACACGTTGTTGTTGTTAGGTGCCATTGAGTTGGTATCCGATATTGAGTTAGTACCCAACCTACAATAGGCAAAATGCTTTTGTCAGTGCTTCTCTGCTATTCATAGGGTTTTCAATGGCAGATTCATTTTGGGGAGTGGGTTGTGTCCTTCTCTCAAGCCTGCAGTATCTGGTGTTTTCAGGTGGTCTCCCAACCAAGTACTAACCAGGCCCGACCCTGCTTAACTTCAGAGATCTGATAGGATCGGATGCCACAGTGCTACAGCTATAGGCATAAAACACATAGCCTACTTAAAAGTTCTATGTATTAGAATATGACCTAATATATAAAATATAATATAAAATAAAGTAATAATGATCATAATACTACTATAATAAAAAATCATATGCAAAGTAGAAAACTGGTAATGTATTATATTAGCCATAATATATATAGTATCAAATGAAGTTAACTAATGTGTACTTACTTCTATAGTCTCTGTACAGAATGTTTACATTTTAGAAATGAATCTGATAAATGCTGCACTCATCTTGAGTTGAAAATGACTTATCTGGATTAGTATTTGAATAATTACCATATTCAGTGCTTGCATTGTGGATTTTTTTATTGGTAAAGTATGCCAGTTTTAATTACATTTTTCCATACATCCTAGGAACACATAAAAGAGAGGTGCTGCTATATTTTATATTTATCCATTAAAATAATTTTTTGTTAAAACAAGTGTTTGTATAACAAAGCCTAAAATTCTAAGGTAAAGCATTAAGATATTATTTTTTGCAGGCCCTCTCTTTATAACTAAGATAAATTCCTTACAGAATTTTCCAAAATTTTCACACATTCTATTTTAAAAATGATTATTCAAGAAACTCTTTGTAAAATCTAACTCAGCTAAGTCATTTTGGACATTTTAAATTATGTCTACAACTTTTTTTTAATTATTTGGTTTTTTTAATATCGTAGCCCAGGCTGGCCTGGAACTTGCTATGAAGACCAAGTTGGCCTCAAACTTGGGTCAGTCCTCTTGCCTCCACCCCACAAGTGCTGGGAGTACATGCAACCATAATGTCTGGCTTTCAAACTCCTTAATATTCTATGCTTCACAAGGTAAGGAATAAGCCTTCATTTATTGATCATGAAATATAGCCTGGACTTATTACTAATTTCAATGAGGAGAATATGACAGGAGTGTTCCTATATTGCTATAGAAAGTAGGAATATATATGTATGGATCTGTTTGCATTTCTTTTCATGTCTAGAGGATGCAAACAGCAATGTCATGAGGACACATCTAGTGCTAGGAGAGAACCTTGGGAGGGAACTGAGATCTCCCTTCAAAAACTGGTACCAATTTCCCAGCCAGTGAATGAGACACCTTGAAATAGAACACTTTCTCGTAGTGGTAGTACATACCTGTCATCTCAGCACTCAGGAGATGGAGAGACTGGCATTGTGAGGTCAAGGTCGACCTGAACTATATAGTGAGACCTTGTTCTGAAAAACTGAGGGGTAGAGATATAGGTTAGGGGTAACAGGGTTTTCCTAACATGTGCAAGGCCCTGGGTTTCCAAAAACTTTCAGATGACATCCGACTGCACTCATGAGAGACTCTGAGCCAGAACCACCAATGTAAGATTGACTGTATCCTGTCCCACAGAAACAATGAGGAAAATATTTATCATTCTATTAAGTCACTAAAATTTGGGGCTTTTTAAAGGTAGTAATTAATATCATACACAACCAGCTAATTATTATATATTGCATCTTCAGGAGACATTAGAAAAAACAGATCACTTTTTATGTAGGACAGAAGTACAACATAGCATACACACAATCAACATTGCTATATTAAACTTGTGGTTAGTGGTACATATGTTAATTTTTCAATCAGTAGATGTTGTTGTTGTTGTTAGGTGCCGGCGAGTCGGTATCCAACTCATAGCGACCCTCATAGGGTTTTCAATGGCTGAGTGCTTCGGGATTGCCTTGGGAGTGGATTGCCAGGTCCTTCTCCCATTTATGCGGTGCTGGGAATTGAACTCGGGGCCTCAGAGACTGCAGCGAAGCACTCTACCCGCTGAGCTAAATCCCAGCCCAATCAGTAGATAGCTGTGCCATTTTTATGAGCTTATATACCTTATCATTACATGTCATAGTTACACTCAATTCCACATTAAGAAAGCACATTGTATCTACAGTTACTTAGTTGAAATATCATGGTAGAATATCTGTACCAATACATTTTTGCTCAGAATATTTGCTTATATACCTTACAGAAAATCATTACAGTGATAAAATTGTACCTGATTTTGTGTGATGCATACTTATATTAATCAAAATAGTAAAAATAATAAACTACTGTTAGCTTGTTGGAAATTAAAACTAAATTTTATGTGAGAATTACTTCATTAACTTCATACTGCAAGTTAGTTAATTCATATACTTTAGAGGCATAATAAAATTCATTTTTAATTAAAACATTAACATTGAGTATTTATGATGAAGTAGTCATGGATTTAAGTGCCTTTCATGTATTAATATATTATTGCTGCCATTTTACCAATTAGGAAAACAAGACAAATTGTTCAAATCACTTACAAAGTATCACATGGCTAGCAATTGGTAAACTGGGTTTGAATGAGGCTGTCTAATGACAATCTCTTTGAGTATTCTGGTATCTTAGTTTGAAATCTAGTTCTTCCATTTAAGAAAAGTGAAAAGTGTTCAATGAAAGCTCATAAAAATGGGACATATATCAAGACATTAAAAAGTGAACATGTGTCATTAAAAGCAGGACTAATCTAGCAGTATTGATGATGTACAATTCTAAAGTCTATGTTTAAATATATATTAGTATATGAACAATTTGCTATATAATTTTAGCAACTTTTAAATCTCCACAAGGCAGTATACACAGCTGTATCAAAATTGATGGATAAAAGTGGTCAAACCATTGTGCATCCATTTTAAGGCATTTAGAACTCTAGGCAAAAAAGCAACAAAATCACAATACAGTTTAGTGGACTAAAACTCTAGGATTGCTGTTTATGTTATGAAGAAAAGGATAATGGCAGTCTCTGAAGTTAAAAAGAGAGACAGAGACAGAGACAGAGAGAAAGAAAAGTTATAGAGAGAGAGAGAGAGAGAGAGAGAGAGGAAGAAATGAAACTTTCTGAGGTAAGATAAAGAACTAGTGAGACTCAGGTGGACATAGGTGCTCTACAATTTGAAATGTTTCCATTCCTGTCTTTTCTATTTTCTTACTGAGGAACTTGCTGCATTCCCCTTGCTGTTAGGTAGGATAAATATAAAAGGTAACCCATGTTGTCTAAAAATAGCTCACAGTCCTCTTTGACAAAGCACTTCATCCAGCAGCACTCTGCTGCCATACTCTCCATAGACCAATGGAGATGTCAGTATCATCTATTTCCTTTCTACTGGAGAGTGCAGGCAGCTTCCCTGTTTTAACCTGTCTCTAATGGAGAAGAAGAACTTGATTTGTAAAAAGACATTGGTCTGTATTTGTTAGATACTAATGGAAGCCAAACCATCATATGACTATAGAAGTGGTCTGTCAGCACTCCTGTTATAATCACTTTCTCTAATGACTTATAGTATGCTCACCAAAAGGTTCACTTCACAATGAAATTTGACATGTACTATATACAATTCTGGGATAATCCTGATCTATTTTCTCTTCATTAGCCAAGAGAAAAGAGAGAGGGATGAAGGGAGGAAGAGAGAAAGAGAGAGAGAATGAATCAGTGTCTTAAAATACAATGCTGTGCTATAACTGAACTATCAATACTATGTAATGAAACAAGCCAGCCCTCCTTCAAAATGATAGAAATATAGAAATATTCTCATTTATCAGGAAAAATGTAGAAATAACACACTGATTTTAAGAAAATCTGTTTTTTCTATACACATTATGTTCCTACCTCAGAATATATCTACAGTTTACATTAAAGCAAGAAATATTAGAGGGTTTAGATCATATTTTGAAAACTGTTTTAAGATATTAGTAATTAATCTTGTAGTTTCAAAAGACATTCATTTAGGAACACCTCAACTTTTTGATGACACCACAAAAAATTCAGGTAGATGAAAATAAATGTGTTTGTATATTTAAACATATATGTTGTTGTTGTTAGGTGCTGTCAAGTCTTGTCTGACTCATAGCGACCTGTATAGGGTTTTCAGTGGCTGATTGTTTCGGGATTGCCTCAGGAGTGGATTGCCATTTCCTTCTCCAATTTTTGAGGTGCTGGGAATTGAACTCAGGACTTCAGAGACTGCAGGGTGGCACTCTACCAACTGAGCTAAATCCCAGCCCTTTAAATATATATAAACATATATAAATATTTATGTATATATGTATATATATACACACACATATATACACATATATATGCTTTTCTTTTTTGATTACATAAAATAAAATATAATAGAAAATATGTAAAATAGAAACATAATTACAAAATAAAAATTATTCAGTCTTACCCAGATATAAACTTTTGTTTTGATCCCTCTAATTATGTTATTATATAAGCACACATGTTTATAAAGACATAATAAAAACATGTGCAATTTTTTTCCAAACTTTAAATATCAAATCTTCTATTTTTAAATATGTTAACAAATAAAAGGTTGCAGAGGTAATATTTGCGGTTTTTGAAATCTATGCCATTTCATTTTTTTCCTTAACTCATGTTTTCTTAGTTTTTTCTTAGTGTAGAGTTGAAAAGTTAATTAACAAAGTCATCCATATGTATATATTTATATCAATCTGTGCACACATAGACATATATGTTTACCCATCTATCCATCCATCTACTTATGCATACATATATTTATGTTCATTAAAGGAGTAACTTAATTATATGACCTATGCAAAAATCCCTGTTCTAAATTATTGGGGTACAACAATCAATAAGATAAATAAAATGCATTTTTTTTTCCAGTACTGGAGGTTTAACCCAGGGCCTCACACTTGCATGATTTGCAAAGTGCTGGACCACTGGGCTGCACCCCCAGCCCCTTTTTTTTTTTTTTTTTTTTTTTTTTTTTTTTTTTTTTTTTTTTTTTTTTTTTACTTTTTTGAGACAGGGCCTCCATAAGTTATGCAGATTGCCGTCCCTGGTCTCCAACTTGTGATCCTCCTGCCTCTGCCTCCCAAGCCACTGGGATTACAGACATGCCCCACCCTGCCCGGCTCCATGTCCTCATTTAAATCATAATTTTTTAGAGGAGAGAGACAGGTAATATATGAAAAAAAATTCAGATAATGAGATTTATTCTGAAAGTGGGCATTGTGAGCACAGGTTGCCATTGTGACCTCAGGGATGGAGAAAGCTGGTCTTGCCTAGAAGTTAAAGATTATAGATTAGTTTTATGTACATGAAAAATAAATAGTCTTGAAAGCTAGAGCTTTGTGGGGTAGAACATGGGTAAGTTTATAAGTCCTATTAGTTTAGGACATCTAGATTTAGATCAGTGTGTCCCTGATCAGCTAGATAGAGAAAAGTCAGGATAGGAACAACCTTGATGGATTGTGAGAAAACAAGGAGAGACTGAAAGTCTGAAATGCTACAGTCCTAGTTACCCAACGATCCGTTCCTTTGAACAATGCCTTTAGAGCAGGGGAAGTCTTTACAAGTCTCCCATATATTTAGAGAAGCCCAATAGCTAAGAAGGCATAAAAGTGGGACTGACAGAGCCAGCTGCTGAACAGAGACCTGCTGTCCAAAGATGGGAGTGGGTAATTTGAGTCTGAAAACAAATGACTGAGACCACAGCCAATGAAATGCTCTATTCAGTGCCAAAACTGGAGAATTGATATTAGCAGAGTCACTAACACAGGAGCAAACTAGACTAGCTGCTTACAGCTGATAACAGGAAGAAGCCCAGGTCCTCCATGTGGTAGTGAACCTTTTCCCACCCCTCTCACACCATCCATGCAGGGGAGAGCACGAGGCCTACTCAGAAGTCACTTTAAAGAGTAGCTTAGGAGAAAAAAAAATCTTTACAAAGTGAACAATTAGGTAGAAAAGACTGAGTCACATAAAAAAACAGTTTTTTGAATAAGACATACTTTTACTCCATTAGTCTGATTTTAATTTTCCTCATTCAGAAGAAATGTCTAGGAGTACAATGAGTTATAGAGGTTTAAAAGCTACATTAGCTTTGCATCTGTGATTCTAATAGTAGTAAATCCTGAGCCCATTATAATACTTAAAGCATACAGTCAAAGGCTTTGACCCAAATTTTGTTTTCAAGTGTCTTCAGAGATAACTGAAAGTCAAAAAAAAAGCAGGAGTTTTTAGACCCAGAATATTCTGCCCCATTTCCAGTCTTGTCCTTTTTTTTTTCAGCCATGAAAGAAAGGGATGTACATGAATATGAGACAACTGTGGTATGTGAAAAACATATAAAAGGCATAGATGGAACTGCTGTATTCCTGTTCCTGTTCTTGTAGTTCTCATGAGCTTGCAGGGAAAGAAGTCACATACACAGGCATCTCTATCCTTAATCTAGTTTACTTTTCCCATCTACAAGATACAAATGAGCCCACTCATTTGTTCAACAGGCAATATGTGTCTTTCATGATGTCTATCTGTAAGGAATACAGAAAAATAGTTCTTTTCTTCACAGGGATTGTGGTTTTGAAAATGAGTGCAATACAGGAAAGGGGACTTCACTGCTTCAAACATGATTGGGTGCTAATTTTGAAAATAATGGTTTCAGAATATGCTATGTGTTACTTCTCAAGAAAATACAATAAGGAGAACAACAAGTAATATTGAATAGAGAAATTAAACTGCTATTGTTCATACTGACTCAAGTCATAATAATCAGGCATTATTTTTGAGTTGTGTTGTGAATCATATATCAGACCAGGAGTTCTCAACGTTGGCTGCACACAAGAATCACCAGGGGAGCTTTTAACCATTCTGGTAGACGGCCACACTCAAGTCAATTATATCACAGTCTCTGGGGTAGGAAGCAGGTCTCTGCATATTTTAAAGCTCTCTCAGGATTTCCAGCAGGCAGCCAAGTTTGAGGACTTCTACACCAGACACATTTCAAATATGCATTCTTTATTGAATGTACCCTTTTGAAAATCAGTGCTATGTTTAGCTCTTTCCCATTCCACTAAAAAGCTGAGGAGTAAGAGACTGTGGTATGTGAGGACAGAATAAATTAATGGGATTTCAGTGTGCTTTCTGCAGCTGGTATAGAAAAGCATTTCATTCATAGTAAAAGGAAATGAGAATATACGATTCACTCAGACAAGGCAAAGTTATCCCTATATGACCATGTAGCAAGTACACTAAGGAACAGCATTCATATTATTACTAAGAAATATGAAACAAATAGGCATTAACATTTCCATGGGAGCATAACATAGGCATAACATTCCAGGGAAGTCATGTTGGAGCATGTTTCATTTGCCACTTTTTCCTCCAATATTTTAATTAAAACATAACATTAACTACTTGGAATAGCAAATTTAGGGCATAAACCACTAGAGTATGGAACAAATTTGCCCTATAGGGATTTCTGGTTTGGTGCATACAAACATGATGATTTTTTTAAAAAAACATGATGATTGGAAACATGAACAATATGAACAAATTATAGTTTCTAGCTTTTTCTGGATTGGTCTGTGTTCTAGTAGGAAAGTAATTGGCTTTAGATGAATAACAGATGGCACATTTAGGCAAAACACTGCCTCCAGCTTGCTATTATGCTCTATGTGGTATCCACTACTTAGATTTCCTGCCTGGTCTCCCTGCTTGTTTGAGTTCAAGACCTTTGGTATACTGCTTGTAGCCTCAGGATCTGGAGCTAGACTGAATGGATTATACTATAAACTGACCCTTTACTATATACATTACGAACAATTTAAATGAGATAATGTTTATAAATGGACAGCATAAGACTTTGTCTATTATTTTTATAATTAAAATTTGTCAAGGAAATAAATTACCATAGAAATTCTGAACCTGCATACAGAACTTTAGAAATCTACTGTTGACAAATAAATTGAGCAACTCAGAATTTTATTTTCATATATATTCTTAAGGAATTATTTATTTTCATAAGGAACAGAGAGCTGGGCACGGCGGCACACACCTGTAGTTTCAGTGACTCTATACACTGAGGCAGGAGGATCGTGACTTCAAGGACAGAAGCAGTCTGTGTAACTTAGTAAGACTCTAACTCAAATATAAAAAATAAAAGTGAGCTGGGGAATCAGACCAGCGGTAAAGCACATGAAAAGTATGTGTGAGGCCCTGGGTTCAACCCCCAAGTACTGCAAAATAAGTAAATTAATTTAATTAGAAATAATAAGGAACTGAAAAATAATATTTACTAGTCAGAAATGACTTTAAAAGCCTTGATAAATCAATATGATAGATAATAAAGTTATCATTAGAGAACATGATTTGGTTGCCCTTAGTACATTTACTGTGGATAGTAGGATAATTTGTTTAGAAGTCATTCCACAAATCCACAAAGTTCAATAATTATTTTACTATAATCACTAAATTCTCTTAAAATTTTTAAATTAACTTTTGAAATAAGGAAGCAATCAGTTTGAAAGTTTAATGTCATTGGGCTATCAATACCGAATCATCTGAGATTACGTTGAGTATAATATAAGGAAAATATGTGTGCCATTTGCTAGAAATTTTTTGTTAATTTTTCTCTTATTTTTTAAATTAAGGGTACATTTATATACAGTTAAGTGCACCATTTTTAACAGAAGGCATTATAGGATTTCATAAATGCATCCTGCTGTAAAATAACCACCAAAACTAAGGCATAAAACTGTACCAAGAACAAAAAATTGCTTCTGCAGCTATGTATTGCTAATCTTTCTTTATTCCTAAACTCACTATGGGTTAAACTATTCCTGAATTAAATTTTAAACAGAATTCTTTCACTTATCATAATGTCTTTGAAATTCACCTGTTTTTGTGGTTACCAATAATTTGTACTGCCATGATGTGGGGGGCTTGGATTTGGCTCAGTCTTTGAGGTCCCGAGTTCAATTCCTAGCACCACACAAATGGGAGAAGGACCTGGCAATCCACTCCCAAGGCAATCCTGAAGCAGTTAGCCATTGAAAACCCTACGAGGGTCACTATGAGTCAGATACCGACTCGACGGCTCCTAACATCAACAACAACAACATGATGTGGGTATACCCAGTTTCTCCAATTATAAACTGAAGAATCTTTGAGCTGTTTCTAATTTGGGATAATTATGACTGAGGCTGCTATAAATATTTGTATAGAGGATATTGAGAATATGTTTTCATTTCACTTGGATAAGTACTTAAGAGTGGATTAATGAATGACGTAGTAAGTTTATGTTTCACTTTATAATACCCTGACAAACAATTTTCCAAAACAGTTTGCCTCCTACCATCAAAATATGACAAATCCAGTTGGCAGCATTAGGTGATATGAGTTTAAAAAAAAATTAGCCATTATAATTTTGTGTGTTGATATCTCTTGGAATAAAGTTGTGAACCACCACACCTGGCTTTAATAAGTGAATTTAGCAATGACACGGTACACAAAAATTACCTTTGTCTTCATATATTAGCAACAACCTACATACAAATTAAAATGTTAAAATAATATTCATTATATTAGAGTTTGAAACACACCCCAAAATATATGCCTATATAGGAATACTATTCATTCCTGTAAAAGAAGGAAATCCTGGCATTTGTGATATCATGGATGAATCCAGAAGGTATTAAGTGAGACACAGAAGGGACAGAAAGAAAATACTACATGATCTCACTTATATACAGACTTGAAAAGAATTGAATTCACAGAAGTAGGGAGTAGAATGGTGGTTATAAAAGACTAGAAGATGGCTTGGGTTGGTCAAGGGCCACAAAGCTTCAATTAATCAGAAGGAATAATTTCTGAATCTCTTTACAGAACCAGAAACAGAGGTCTGTTTACAGAATGAAAACTATACTTTATGATGATACATAGTTAAAGATGATAAGAGAGTAGGCATTCTTGTTTAAAAAGCACTTGAAGGGATGGATATGCCAATTAGATTGATTTAATTATCCCAAGATGTGTATGTATCTTAAAAATAATATTGTACCCCATAAAATATATCACATTTGTCAATTAAAACTGAGTGATATTTTTAAAGTATCATGCTTATAGTATTGAATCTAAGAAATACTTGCTTAATCCAAAGACAAAAAAGTTTTCTCCTTCTGAAAGTTTTATAAATTTAAGTTTTACTTTTAGTTCTATGATCCAACTTGAGATGATTTCTGCCTGTGTTATCAGATTTTTCTCCATTTTTCTTTTTTGTCATGTATATACATATATATATCCAACTTGGATAGTAGATTTTTCAAAAACAAAAACAGAAATAGTTTGTCAATTAATTTCCCCTTTATCTTTGTCAAACCTTAATTGACCATATATCTTCAGGTCGACTTCTGGTTAGCCTATTCTTTTCAATTTTCCTATATATCTTTCTGCCAATACCATACTCTCTTAATTTGTTTTGCTTTACAATAAGTCTTAAAAATAGGTAGTGTAGTGGGCACTGTGGCTCATGCCTGTAATCCCGGCGGCTTGGGAGGCAGAGGCAGGAGGATTGCAAGTTCAAGCCCAGAGGCAATCTGCATAATTTAGTAAGACTCTATCAAAAGGGGCTGGAACTTAGCTCAGTTGGTAGAGCGCTGCAGTCTCTGAGGTCCTGTGATCAATTCCCAGCACCACAAAAATGGGAGAAGGACCTGGCAATCCACTCCCAAGGCAATCCCAAAACAGTCAGCCATTGAAAACCCTATGAGGGTTGCTATGAGCCAGATACCAACTCGATGGCACCTAACAATAACTGTACCAAAAATGTACAAAAAAAAAAAAAAAAAAAAAAAAAAAAAAAAAAAGGTCGGCCTGTGCAGCTCCGTGGTACAGCACTTGCAAAGCACGCAAAATCAAGGCCCTGGGTTCAACTCCCAGTATCACAGAAAAATAACAAAACAAAACAAAACAAAACAAAACAAAAAAGGTAGTGTGATTCTTCCAACTTTGCTTCTTAAAAAAATTATTTAGGCTGTCTTTATATTTCCATTGTTGTTGTTGTTGTTAGGTGCCATCAAGTCAGCATCCGATTCAGTGACCTTATGTACAACAGGAGAAACGCTATTGTCAGTGCTTCTCTGCTGTTCATAGGATTTGGGGGAGTGGGTTGTCCGGTTGTCTCCCAAGCCTATAGCACCTGAATTCCAGGTGGTCTCCCATCCAAGTACTAACCAAGCCTGACCCTGCTTAGCTTCCGAGATCTGAAGGGATTAGATACCACAGAGCTATCTCTGCAGGCTTATATTTCCATAGAACTTTTAAAATTCAGTGGTTAGCCTTACAAAAGAAATCCTGCTAGGATTATCTTTTAAATTTCACTGACTCTACGGAATATTTTAGGGAGAATTGATATTTTGATTTACATTGTTTATTAGAATCCTTGATTATAATATATTTCTCAATTTACTTAGCTGTTTTGATTACAATGTAAAATGTTATCTTCCTGATATTATACGTACTTCAATAAGTTTATACACGCTAATTGTATATATTTTGGTGTGTGTTTCCAACTCTAATATAATGGATATTATTTTAAAATTTTAATTTTAAATTGGGTATGTGGGTTGTTGCTAATATATGAAGATAAAGGTAATTTTTGTGTACTGTGTCATTGCTAAATTCACTTACTAAAGGTGTGGTGGTTCACATATTTATTCAAAGAGACTTGGGAGGCAAAGGCAGGAGGATCACAGATTTGAGGCCAGAGTCAATCTGTGATACTTAGAGAGGCTGTCTTAAGATATAAAATAAAGAATGGGCTGGGAGTGCAGCCCAGTGGTAGAGCACTTGCAAACTATGTGTGAGGCCCTGAGCTTAATCCTCAAGGACCACAATAATAAATGAATGAATAAATAAATAGATAAATAAACAAAAATTTAAAAAACAAACTAAGGAAAAATTAACAGTGTATCTTTTGTTTTGAGGATATATTTTTTGAGATTTTATATAAGGAAAATCATGTAATCAGTATACAGAAACTTTTTATTTCCTCTGTTTGTAGCTTGTTTGCTTTCTTTGCTTTCTTTGTTTATTTATTTTCTTGCCCCACACACTGACTAGGATTTCAATTAAAATGATAAATATGTCTGCTATGAGAAGAAAGCTCTGCATAGATGCTAATCATGTAATGAAAATATTCAGCCTGTCACTATTAAGTATGATGATAGTTGTAGGTTTTGTAGGTAAATTTTATTAGTTTCAGGAAGTTCTCTTTTTTCCTAATTTGCTAATAAAACTTAATGAGACTAAATAATGAATTTGGTCAAAAAACGCTCTTTTTGCATCTACTGAAATGATTATATGGTTTTGTTTATTAAATTGTTTATATGAATTATAATGATTGACGTAAAATATTTAACTAAGTTTGTATTTTGGGTATAAATGACACTTTGTCATGAAATATCCCTTTTATGTACTGTCGGATTTGTTTTGCTAAAACTATTTTAATTTTTTTTTTTTTTTTTTGCATTTATACCCATTAAGGCTATTGGGCATTGTTATTGTTGTTAGGTGCCCTCAAGTTGTGTCTGACTCATAGTGACTCAGCAATTCTACCCAAAGTACACAAAACACTCCCCAAAATTGTGTGATGCCCCACACTGTTATCAGTGCTTCTCTGGGTTTTCAGTGTCTGATGGTTTTTAGGAGTGAGTTGCTAGGTCCTTCTCCCTAGCTTGCAGCACCTGATGTTCCCAGGCAGTCTACCATCTAAGGACTAACCATGTAGACCCTCCTTACCTTCTGAGATCAGATGGGATTGGATGCCAGGGTGCTATGGCTGTTGAAGACTATTGGACATTGGGGATTTTGAATTATTTCTCTAGTTTTGATACCAAGGTAAATTTCATATCATGGCATAAATTGAAAATTTACTGTAGGATTGACACTATTTCTTCCCTAAGGTTTTAGTCAAATTTATCAGTGTAGCTACTTTGACTCAGAAATTGCTTTAATGGTTTAATAGTTTAATTTCTTCCTGATGAGGAATCTGAACATTGAAGAAAATGGTGGCATTTATTTGCTTAAAGTTGCTCATAAGACTACTTAAGTATTTAAATGTCTGTAGGATCTATAGTGATGTCCTTATTCCTGATCTTTGTTAATTTGTGCCTTCCATATACTTTTACTTTTCCTTAACACACTGGATGGATTTTTAGCCTTACCGAAGGGTCTCCTTCTTTTGATATTTATTTGTATATTTACTTTCCTATCCATCCATCAAGCTACTTAAAAAGAATTTACTAAGTATTTCCTTATGCCAAACATTTTGATACATACTTTTGAAACCACACAGAAAAAAGGTATAATATCTGGCCTAAGAATAAAAACTTCAGTGAAAGAAAATATAAGTACACAGGTAATTAGTTATTCACAAAGTTGGTGAGATCTGTTATTAATTTATTGTTGTTGTTAGGTGCTGCCCAGTTGGATTCGACTCATAGATACTCTATGTAAAAGAAAAGGAAACACTTCCTGACACTTTGCTATTTTCATTGCTTCTCTCCTATTCACAGGGTTTTAAATGGCTGACTGTTTGGACAATGGGCTGCCAGGTTCTTCTGCCTAGCCTGCCATACCTGGTATTCCCAGGTGGTCTCTAAGTATTAACTGTGCTGACCCTGTTTAACTTCTCAGATTTCACAAGATTGGACACCAGGGTAGTATGGCTATAGACATTATTTAACATAATTGAGAGTAAAGACAGATACAAGGATGAGACAGGAATTACCAACATCATTTGCAAAGATTTTTCTAACAAGATGTGGAGGGACAGTCTTTAGTTCTCCTGGAATTGCAACTGCCCTAATGGTTGTACACAGTCAATTTCCTGTTAGAAACATGAAGTCTTGGTAGGGCATGGTGGCCCACACCTGTAATCCCAGTGACTATGGAGGTTGAAGAAGAAGAATTGGAAGTGTGAGGCCAGAGGCAGCCTGCATAATTTATGAAATAAAAATAAAAAATAAAATAAAATAAATATAATATAAATATAAATATATTTATAAAAATAAAATATATAAAATATATAAAAATGTAAATATAAAAATAAAAATAAAAATAAATAAAATAAAATAAAATAAAAATTAAGAAAAATGGGCTGGGGCTGCTGCTCAGTGGTAGAGCACTTGGAAAGCATGTATGTATGGTATTGGGTTCAACACTCAGTACTGCAAAAGAAAGAAAGAAAGAAAGAAAGAAAGAAAGAGAGAGAGAGAGAGAGAGAGAGAGAAAGAAAAGAAAAGAAAGAAACAAAGAGAAAGAAAGAAAGAAGGAAAGAAAAAAAAAAGATGAAGTGTTTACATATTTAATAAAGACAATGCCAAATCCGTGGGGTACCTTGACCCACAAATAATCATTGACTGAAAGAACAGTCAATTTTTATACAGTCCATCCTCTCTGAATTTATAAGATTATCAATTGCAACAATAAATGTAAAGCAATATGTGGTCTACTCTAAAAAATTCATTTAAAATCACAATTCAGCATGTCATAAGGCAAGCCATAAACTTGAGTAATGAAATGATTTTTATATTACTGAATAACTTCACCAATAATTTTGAAATTGTCCAAAATACATCACAAATAAAGACTTTTTTTTTTTTTTTTTGGTGTGTGTGTGTGTGGTACTAAGGGTTTAACCCAGGGCCTCATGCTTGCATGCTTTGCAAGTGCTGGATTTTATAACATAGTTTTACTTTTCATAGTCAGAGATAAATTGTTACAATCAAACCCTTAGCCTCTTGTAGTGCTTATGAGACAGTAGATGACCAATAAAGTTTATTGATTGAATATAATGCTCTATATTCTTACATCCTCAATCTTGGATTTTTTTTTTTTTTTTTTTTTTTTTTTTTTTTTTTTTTTTTTTTTTTTTTTTTTTTTTTTGTCAGTACTAGGGGTTGAACCCAGGGCCTCGTGCTTGTATACTTTGCAAGTGCTGGACCACTGAGCTGCACCCTCAGCCCATTTCTTTTTTTACTTTTTTGAGACAAAGTCTCGCTAAATTACATAGACTGCCTCTGGTCTCGAAATTGTGATCCTCCTGCCTCCGCCTCCTGAATTGCTGTGATTATAGGCATGTGCCACCATGCCCAGCTGCAAATAAAGACTTAATATAAAATTCATATTTATAATAGATTTTTTAAAATTTTGAATCAATTGTATAATAAGCATTCACTATTACCTATCTAGTTTATGCAAATAAGCATACATCAAATAAATAAATTCTTTTGGTTAGCCAATCAAGAAGTAAGCTTGATTGGAACAAAATATTCTGTTTCACTGCTTATTAATTTGCCTTCCTGCTGCTCAAAGATTTGTGGATTCTTTAGGAGTACTTGTGTGAATCTCATAAATCTTCAATCTTTATGCTGATTGATATGACTAGAGAGACCATTCTACTGCTAGGTTATTAAATTGGCTCCTACTTACAGTCTGAGAACTAGCATTACCTCTTCAAATTCCAATATGTTAGCTCTCTTGATCCCATTTTCTCTGTCTTCCGAAAAACCTATTTTGATGCTTTTCCTTCCATATTTTTCTCTGTTGACGGCACTGTCCTCTGAACTTTTCCCATCTCTTGTTAAGAAGGTATCATTCCATTCGCCTGCCCTTTTCACCTCTTATTCAGTCTTACTCCTTTACTTTTAGCTCCCAGAAATAGCTCTTTCCCCACTGAATCGCTTCCAACAATGTTCTGTGGAAAGTTTCTATGCTTTTTATTCAAAGTAATGATGAATTGAACCGAAATAATAACAACAAAGTGTTAGAAAAGAAATTTGCTGAATTATTTGAATACATAATGCATATTAGCTACTAAACTGTCATTTCTAATTTTCACAATACAAATGATATAGTTCTTTGTCTTAGTTTAAAATAAAGATTTTAGTTTCAGATGATAAAATTATCTTCCCAAGATCATCTAATATATGTTCGAGATTTAAAGTCAGGTCTATCTACTAACTGTTGTTGTGAGGTACCATTGAGTCCATACCTACTCATAGCAACCCTATGTACAACAGATGAAACACTATTGTCAGTGCTTCTCTGCTATTCATAGGGTTTTCAATGGCTGATTGTTGTTTGGGAGTGGGTTGCTGGTCCTTCTCCCAAGCCTACAGCACCTGGTGTCCCCAGGCGGTCTCCCATCCAAGCATTAACCAGGCCTGACCCTGCTTAGCTTTCCAGATGTGACGGGATCTGATGCCACAGGGCTATGGCTGCAGGCTGTCTACTAATAGCAGCCATATATTGAGTATTTCCTATGTATCAGGCCAGCTATATGCATTTTCTCACTGAATACTAACAATTATCCCTCGGAACACCCTATAGTACTCAACACATAATTCTCTACTTCAAACTTCATAGATGGACAAAGGAATTCGCTCATGGTCAAATATTAAGTAAGCAGGATTTTGTTATTCAAATGGAAACAGTGGAATATTGAAGCCTAGGGCCTTAATTACCTCTCAACACTGCATATTTTTACTTTATTAAGCTACTATGTACAATGTTTGGTTGCTTGATTTTACTTTTATTTTCTTTTATTCATTAGCTATTGCTTCGGAGGGAAAATTGTAAGCAAGATACATTACTCAATTTCAAAAACTAGGTTGGCTCTGAAGTGAATGTATAATGCAATTATATATAGAAATTTAGGAGGAGACACAGAAAAAGAAGAGGGAAAGGAAAATAAAAGAAAAACTTAACTGTGATTATTTTCATCATGCTTATTTAAAATAATTCTTATTCTGTTAAATGTTATAGTTTGTTAATTCTGACTTTCATAATTTAAAATGATTTTAAGTTTTATTTTTCCCTGACTTGCTTACCACCTATATAAATATCTCAAGCACGAT
>VMDO01019688.1:0-39103 GCA_007922755.1 Pedetes capensis
GCTATCCAAGAGCTATTACGATCTCACCTTGACCCCAAGTCCCTTTCAGTTAAACAGTAGTGGCAAATGGGAAAAGAGAAAGGGCTTACAGGAAGACCGGAGCCAGCATTTCTTGCAGGTGAAGAATAGCAAAGGGCAGTTCCTTCAGAGGCAGGCATCTTGCCCCCCCCCCCACCCCACCCCCCCCAGTCCCATTTCTACTTCCACCTCCTGTCAGACTCTAGAAACTGATTGTGAAACCAGGTCTGCATGATTGTAGGGAGTAATTTAGCTTGGGCCATCGTAAGCTTAAGTCAATAACTTTTGAGTTTGAATTGTAGTTGGGATCAATAGAGAAAAAGCACAGAATCCAATGCCAGTTGCCAGGGCAGACTTGTGCAAACACAATCCCAGGTCCTTGGCCCCAGTTGTCTGCCTCACTTGCTGAGGATATTTGATGAGTCATAGGGACAGGAATGGCCAAAGGAACACAACTTCTTTTATGGTGACACGTATTTTACCCATGCCTTTGATGGTTTTTGGTGCCAGTATTCCGAAAAGTTCTAAGATTTGCTCTAAGACGGAGTTGGTGTTGTGGTTGAAGTGCTTAAAGCTGAAAATGCAGGAGCCGCTGTAGAGAGGGATGAATGGACGGTAGCGAGGTCAGACAGTGGCAGCAGGGGTGGTCAGACAGTGGCAGCAGGGGTCGAGAGCTGCCATAGGCCCCGGCTTCAGCTTTGGGGCAGGGACTGGGAGCTGGAGTCACGTGTAGAAGGACACTTGTCATCTAACTTCCTTTTTTTATTTGCTCCCAGTACCATGCAGAGACCATCAAGAATGTGCGCACAGCCACCGAAAGCTTTGCGTCTGACCCCATCCTCTACCGGCCAGTTGCTGTGGCTCTGGACACTAAAGGACCCGAGATCCGAACTGGGCTCATCAAAGGCGTGAGTATCCTAAGGAGGAGCAAGGAGCAAAGTTTGGGGCAGGCGGCCCCGGAGACACATCCTCTGCCCTTCCTGGGTGCCATGTTGCAGGGTGTAGGTCTGTGATGGTTTTATATTCATCACTTCAAAAAAATGTTCTGCTGGGTGATGGGGTGCATGCCTGTAGTCCCAGAAACTCAGGAGGCAGAGGCAGAGGCAGAAAGATCCCAAATTTGAAGCCAGAGGCAGCCTGTAGAACTTAATGTAACCCTGATTCAAGACAAAAAGATAAAAAATGGGCTGGGGGTGCAGGCCAGTAGTAGAGCACTTGGAAAGTATGTGCAAAACTCTGACTTCAACCCCCAGGTACAACAACAAAAACAACAACAACAAACCAAGTTGATTTGATCTGCCCTGTTAGGAAATGGTACCACAGAGGAAACACCTTATACTCTAAAAACCTATCCCACGTCTCTCACTTTGGGGAGTAATTTCTCTGTATCTTTCCCCCATCCTTGAGTACCATAATTGAAACGTTACTCAGCTGTTTCTTTGAAATATACTAGGTTAGAGAATAAGCAATTTTTCAGAAAGGAAAAGTTTTCTTAGTGCTTGCAGCAAAATTTGAGCCTTGTTTGTTTGAGGAGAGAGCTTTCCTCTGCCTGCCGGGTGGCGGGAGGTGGCAGGAGGGCCGGCTTCTGCAGTTTGCGCTCTTCCCTGTCCACAGAGTGGCACCGCGGAGGTGGAGCTGAAGAAGGGAGCCACCCTCAAGATCACCCTGGATAACGCGTACATGGAGAAGTGTGACGAGAACATCCTCTGGCTCGACTACAAGAACATTTGCAAGGTGGTGGACGTGGGCAGCAAGGTCTACGTGGACGACGGGCTTATTTCCCTGCTAGTGAAGGAGAAAGGTATGCCAGCGAGTCAGGGTCCAGTGGTCTAAAACCATCTCCCGGGTCTGAAACTCTGACAGAAGAAAGACAGCAGTGGATAGCTACCACCAAGGCTGAGTGTCCATTCCCACGAAGTCCTCTTAGAACTCATTCATCCTCAAAAACAAACCTGCCCAGCCCCGTTCCATTCTTGGCGCTGGAGAACATATGAGGACATTTCTTTTTTACCCATCCTCACTACTTTTGGCTTTTGCTTACTTCTCTGTTCTCCCTCCCTCAGTATGAAATGTGCCCAGGAATGATGGGTAAAATTGAACTATTTGAAACATTTTACACGCTAAGTTATTTTTTTTCTCCCTTCATTGGTAAATGTTGGTGGAGTACAGCGTAATACCGTGTTGGCTTTTTCCATTATGCAACTGTTACATCACTTTTGGTTACACTTTTATCAACCTGTGAGGTTTGTGGAACCTTTTGAGGAGTATGTAGTAAAACTCATGCATATTTGGGTTATGTTCCCCTATGTTTCCCATGGACTCATGAGGTTGCCTCGTTTACACTGAGATTATCCTCTCCCTCTTCATTGATGCTCCTCCCCATCCTCCCTCCCGCAATCCTCACTTCTACATGATGATGTATTTAAAATTTTAAACCACCTTGTGAGTGGGCATTAACCTTATTTACAGGGGAGGAAACTGAGGTGCAAAGAGGTTAGTCGCTTGCCTGGGTCACATGGTGGAGTTGGCGTTGAACTCTGGTTGTGTGGCTCTAGTGACCACACTGCTACCTCCTACTCCAGTGACCTGGGGGAAAGGAGAAGTGCCCTGCTGCTTGCCTCTGCCCTCCAGGTGAGCTGTGCCTCACCTCATCGCTCTGCCTCCACTGCCCACCCCATTACACAGGTCCTGACTTCCTGGTGACCGAAGTGGAAAATGGTGGTTCCTTGGGCAGCAAGAAGGGGGTGAACCTTCCCGGAGCTGCTGTGGACCTTCCCGCCGTGTCAGAGAAGGACATCCAGGATCTGAAGTTCGGAGTGGAGCAGGACGTAGACATGGTGTTTGCGTCTTTCATCCGCAAGGCGGCTGACGTCCATGAAGTTAGGAAGGTGCTGGGAGAGAAGGGAAAGAACATCAAGATCATCAGCAAAATTGAGAATCACGAAGGGGTTCGGAGGTGAGTCCCGGCGTCTGCACATCAGTCCCAGTACTCCGAGGGTAAGATGTGTTCTCTGGTACCTGTGGCACCAGACCCACTGAATCGGTACGCCAGGCACATAGAAGGTTTGGTATTGAAAACAAAATGAAAGAAAGCTTCCCAGGTGGTGAGAGGCCAGAGGCTTGCCATGGTTTCAGGGCTCAGGACCAGTGGTGGAGAAGACGGGGCCACGAGAGCATTGCGTTCTGTTCCTGAGCAGGAGCATTACCAGTATGGGCGAGAATCGGGAGACCAAGGCCGGAGGTGCCGGCAGCCTTTGGGAAGGGGCTCTTCTTGGCCGTCACGTGGGGGCCGTGTGGACGTGTAGGGCCTACTGTCCATGCTGAAGCTTCTGGCCTCTTGGTCTTCACCTGGAAAGCAGCTGGCCCAGTGATCAGGCTCCAGTGTGGTCCATTCAGCTTCCTGTAGGAAAGCCTGAGGTTCTTCTCCAGGTCAGATTGGCCAGCGTTCACATGGCAGAGCCAACGTCAGGTAGCCAACCTGGTGATACCCGTTCCTCTTTAGCCTCCTGCTAGAAACGCAGCTCAGCACTGCTAGAACCCCATACCTACTCCTGGGGGCTGGGGTGTGCTTGAGGAGGGTGGGGAAAACAGCCCTGTACACCCACTCTGGTGCCCTTACTGTCGTTAGCTCTGTGTCGTTTGTACCACTTTGGAATCCTCCCCTTTGCCATTCAGATGATCCATGAGTGCTACTTGGCCTTGGGTCCAGGCTCAGTAAAACCACATTCCCTCTTCTCTTCAGCATGTTGGAGAGGACCCTCTCAAGGGGCGGCCCTCAGATGTCCTTGGCTAAATGAAGCCGTGGTCCTTAGGTTTCCTTTGGTCCTTGGAGGTGCTCATTGCAGAGTTGAGACTGTGCAGAGATCCCTTGAGAAGGGCCTTGTAAGGTGTGGATGGGGAGGAAATGAGCCCATGGGACTTAGGGGCACACCTTCTCCCCTCCCTTTTCTCCCTCCCAGTGAAATATCTACAGTAGTGTTGTAGAGTGGGAGAAGGATGTGGCAATCCACACCCAAGGCAATCCCGATACAGCCATTGAAAACCCTCTGATGTTTGCTGTGAGTCGGATATGACTCAGTGGCACCTAACAACAACAAGTATTGTAGAAGCCCAGCAGGCAGAATTGTTGGCCCACTCTTAAGTAGCTATGGTTGCTGGGAAGCCCACCACCTCGTGTACCCATGATGATGTCATATGAGGACACCCAAATCAGGGAATCCCAGGAAATCTGTCTGCCACTGTTCTTGTGACCTCTGTTCGCTATAACTTCTCTCCCTCTTCCCTTATTTTTTTTTTTTTTTTGATGGTACATGGCAATTGAACCCAGGGCCACATGCATACTTTGCTCTACCACTGATTGAACCCCTAGCCCATTTTTTATTTTTTATTGAGACAGGGTCTCCCTAAGTTGCACAGGCTGCCTCCAGCCTCGAACTCACGATCTTCCTGCCTCAGTCTCACGAGATGCTGCAATTAGAGGCGAGCACCCCCACACCCGGTGATGACCTCTTTTCTCTTTCTTCCCCACCTTCCCTGTCAGGTTTGATGAGATCCTGGAGGCCAGCGACGGGATCATGGTGGCTCGTGGCGATCTAGGCATTGAGATTCCTGCAGAGAAAGTCTTCCTTGCTCAGAAGATGATGATTGGGCGGTGCAACCGAGCTGGAAAGCCTGTCATCTGTGCCACACAGGCATGTACCCCTCCCATAGTGCCAGGCACACACTCTTGCCCAGGAAGAGCTTTGGAGGCCACCCGTTCTCTTCCTGTGAACCCTGTCCCATGTAACACACACACACACGTACCCTTCCCCCATGCACCTAAACAAAGGGATCTGCTTGCCCTCACTTGTTGCTGGAGACAGCTCAGGCTGGGTCTCAACCAATGTGCTGTCCCCTCCCAGATGCTGGAGAGCATGATCAAGAAGCCCCGCCCCACCCGGGCTGAGGGCAGTGACGTGGCCAACGCAGTCCTGGACGGAGCCGACTGCATCATGCTGTCCGGAGAGACAGCCAAAGGGGACTACCCCCTGGAGGCTGTTCGCATGCAGCACCTGGTGAGTCCCTACGGCCCCCCGTGCCCTGGGCTGCAGACTGGGGTGGAGGCAAGCTCCGGCGTGGAGCTTGCAGGCATCCGTGCCCTCTTGCCCACGATCTCTCGTCATCCCGCACATCACAGCAACAAGAGTGAGGCCCTGTGGTCAGGCAGGTGCCTGTTGGTTTTCTGTTTTGCTGTCTCGTGCACTGGAGGCCTCTGTCGGCCATCACACGATCGGCTTGTGGCTTCACGATTGTGAACCGTTCCTTGGCTTACGTTCTGGGATACGATACCAGCCGGGGATTCCTGCTGCCTCCTCTGGAGGGCCACAGGGCCTGAGTGCCTCTGTGCTTCTGAAAAAGTCCAAAGGCTCATGCTCCCAGCTGTCCTCTCTTTTTGGCTTCCTATTTGATCGCCCACCCATCCCACAGACAGGTGCTTCTCCCACAGGCCTCCACCGACCGGAGGCTGTCGCCTGCACTGAGCTGCCTGAGCTGGCCTTGCATGGTGCCTGCGGCATGGGACCTGCCTTGCCAGCCAGTCCAAAAGTGTGGCTAAGTGCCTGGCAGCAGGGCTACAAAGGGCTTGGGTGGAGGGTGCCGAGCCTGGCAGGCTGTGGGCTGAGAGCATGGCCCTCTGGCCCCTCTGCCCCGCGCGTTCATGCCCGAGAGGTTCCCAAAGCATGAACTCGGGCCTGTTCTCAGGGCTTCGTGTGCCTGGCAAAACGAGTGCTGCGAATTCACGTTTTCCTGGTTCTAGGTTAGTCTAAACAGCGGACAGCTCAGTGAACTTGTCCCTTGCCCCAGGATGGCTTTTCTTTAGCCTTTCTATTTCCATTCCAACCAACAAAGAGCCTCTGCCCTTCATGTGACCTTAACTCTCACCCTAGACTTAAGACAACTGGAGAAGAAGAAAAAGGAAAAGAGAAAAGGGAAAAAAATTTTCCACTTAGGACTAAGCCGGGCCTTTCCTCTGCTGCCTGTGTCCTGTTCCTGGGCTTGAGCAGCTTCCAGGGTGACCTGAGTTCCTGCTGTTGTGGTGCTGTCCCTGGGCTGTGGTCAGCATCCCTAGCGGAGTTCCCCATCCTGGACTCGGTAGAGACCCATCCCTTTCCCCGCCATGTTTGTATAGCCTGCCCTGACTCGCCCGTCACCCTGCTTGTGTGTTGTCATGTCCGTCCTGGCTGGCAGGTGCTCTTGGCACACGCCTGGCCCTGGTGGGGAGGCAGGTGCCTCCTCTTTCCGGGAGATGGCCGCCCCTTTAACCATTCATCTCCCTAGCAGCCACCTTCCTGGGTCTCTCCATATATCTCCCCCGCCCCCCCCCCCGCCCCTCCCGTCTAAGTGCCTTGCTTAGTCATGTGACCTCCTAGCCTCAGAGGCAGAGTGGCTGACATGGGCTTGATTTCCTGAACTATATAACCACGTAGCCACATGGCTTCCACGTGGCCTTTGGTCAAAGTCTCTTCCCAAGACGTCCTCCTATAATGGATTAGGTGAGACATATTTAATTACAGGGCTGGGATTTAGCTCAGTTGGTAGAGCTCTGGGCTGCAGTCTCTGAGGTCCCGAGTTCAATTCCCAGCACCGCAAAAATGGGAGAAGGACGTGGCAATCCACTCCCAAGGCAATCCCAAAAACAGTCAGCCATTGAAAACCCTATGAGGGTCACTATGAGTCGGGTACAGACTCGAGGGCACCTAACAACAACAACAACAACAACAACAATTTAGTTACAGCCTTGGCATTCAACATTGACTACTGTTATTAAATGTCAGAACAGTCCCTGTGCCCTTGGATGTAGTCTTCATAACTTGTTACTCAGTTCGTAGGTGAGGGTTATGTGCCAATAAACCTGCATTCACACCCAGGTCTGCAAAGCCAGCTTTCTCTCCTGCAGCCCTGTGCTCGGTCTGGTCGCAGATGAGGACAGGCCTCCACTGGGGTCTTTAGTGGAGTCAGAGTTGAGAATTCAGCTATGGGTTCTGAATTCCACATCCTTTTTTCCATGCCCTGTGCTCTGGCCTTTCCTCTGATCTGACAACCTCCCTTCCCCACCCCCAGACCTGCAAGGCTGGGATTGCTTGGCATTGCTCAGAAGATAAGTTATGGGATCTGGGCCAGGCTGTAGCTGCCCCTTCAGGGCATGCACGCCTCTCCCTTCGATCATCAGTTAACACTGCTGACAGCTTCTCCCCTTACGTCTTCACTGCTTTCTCCTGTGTCTAACTGATACAGTTCATGACCCATGACTAAGAGCTAGGCAGTACCAGGTATGGTTCTGTTTCCTGTTCATGTCCCCTGTCTTTTGGGCTGCATGCATCAGATTCTTTAAAAAAAAAAAAAATTCTTTTAACCTAATAAGCCCTGCAACCCATCTGCTTACACTGTCAAATTAATGAGATGGTATGACTGACTGTTCCTCATCCGTCATTCACTAAGACGCTGGTAATTGCATTACAATTCTCTGAAGCTTAAGTTTTCCTTCTAATTCCTGTTCTTACCTGAGCAGGTGGTCTGTAAATAACTCAGTGGCTCTCACGACTGTTTTAATCGTTGGATTTTAATCAGCGTCGTGCTAAACATACCCGCATGCTTCCACGGGCATCGGTCTCTTCCCATGGCTGTTGAGTGTGCCTCACACACGCTAGCAAGAGTTTACTGTTCTCCTGCTTAGAACTCAGTGAAGCCATGCGGCTCTGGCTCGGTCTGACCAGCGCTGCTCCTTCTAATTCCCTAACGGACCGTTGCAAGGGCTCACAGCACCCCTGTGCCTGAGGCCGAGGAGCCCTTGCTTGTACGTGCAGGAAAGCTGGGCGGGGAGCCCTGCGCAGCCACCAGCCATGTGAGGAAGGCGGGCCTGTTCTTCCTATATCAGCAGGCAGCGTGGTCAAGCTCTCTGCTGGCAAGAGGTGTGGGCCCACCCCGGGCATGTTCCCACGCCAAGGTGCCATGGCCTACCCTTGGCTCCAATCAAAAAAATCCAAGAACTAGAGCCGGGTGCAGCGGCGCACGCCTATAATCCCAGCAGCTGGGCAGGCGGAGGCAGGAGGATCACAAGTTCGAGACCAGAGGCAGTCTGCATAACTTAGCGAGACCCTGTCTCAAAAAGGAAAAAAAAAAAGAAAAGAAAAAAAAGGGCTGAGGGTGCAGCTCAGTGGTCCAGCACTTGCAGAGCATGCAGGCGCGAGGCCCTGGGTTCAACCCCCAGTACTGCTAAAAAAAAAAAAAAAAATTCCAAGAACTCATTTTTCCCTGTATTGGAAAAGAAGTAACAGCAGTTGAAGCACGAAATTCCCCACGCCTCCTAGAGCACGTAGGCTTTGACCACCCTGCCTCTGCATGTGCCTGCAGGACCGATTTAACCTACGGGTACCTCCCTCTCTGATTAATCCCCCTGTGTCTTTCCATGTGTTGTCTCTCGTTTTTCCTCCTTCGCCCCTCCTCCTCGCCCCCTCTCCCTAACCCTTACAGATAGCTCGGGAGGCTGAGGCAGCCATGTTCCACCGCAAGCTGTTCGAAGAACTTGTGCGAGCCTCCAGTCACTCCACAGACCCCATGGAGGCCATGGCCATGGGCAGCGTGCAGGCTTCTTATAAGTGTTTAGCGGCAGCTTTGATAGTTCTGACGGAGTCTGGCAGGTAGGGCCCCAGGGGCAGGTATTGCTGCAGGATAACCGGCGTCTTCCTCCAGCTGCTCCCAGCGAAGGCAGGCGGGCCAGCCCCGTGCCCGGGCCCCGGCGCGGTCTCTCTTCTCCTCTTGCAGGAAGGCAGCCAGGGAGGTCACGACAGGGCAGGACCAAAGCGTCCTCTGGCAGACTGGGCACAGTGGAAGTCACAGGCACCTGGCGCAGGAAGGTTCCCATGGAGTTTGCTCAGCCCAGAGCCTCCAGCGACTGGGCGCCTCCCGGCCTTTGTGCCCGGGGACGTGTTCCTTCCCCAGCTGTCTGTGACTCTTCCTCTCCCTCTTGCTCTATGACGAAGCGCTGACACAGCTTTGTCCCCCTTCGTCCCTCTGGACGGATGTTGCTCCCCTAGATTGCCCGTGAGGCAGAGGCTGCCATCTACCACTTGCAATTATTTGAGGAGCTCCGCCGCCTGGCGCCCATTACCAGCGACCCCACCGAAGCTGCCGCCGTGGGTGCCGTGGAGGCCTCCTTCAAGTGCTGCAGTGGGGCCATTATCGTGCTCACCAAGTCTGGCAGGTAGGAGGTGGCAGAGGCTCCCTGGGAGTGCCCTGCTCTGCGGTCCCTCTCCTTGGGGTTCCTGGAGCAAGGCACTGAACGGTGCTCTGATGGTGCCGAGCCAAGGTAAGACTCCTGGCTGCCACCTGGCCCTCCTGGGAAGGAGCTCCCCAGGACCCCAGAGTGCCCATTGGCCCTGCTCAGGGCCTGAAGGACCCCAGGTGTGACGGACCATTTGGATCCAGAGCAAGTTTATGGCCTCACAGTGAACTGGAATTGTGGCATAACCTGGACAGGCTTTACAAAAAACCTGGTCATGTAAACTAGTGACGAGGTTTGCTTTTTAAAAATTGAGTTTGGAAAATTACACTGTTCACTGTGCCCCCATTGGTACACTGGTCCCCCTCTGTCCCCAAAGATGAGTGGTCCGTGCCATGTTGCTGGCAATATTGGGGGGCCGTGCAGTCAGGCTGAAGACTGCTGGCCTGTGGTTGGCCCTGGACCTGTGGTCCCTTCGTAGCCCATAGCACTGACCCTTCCTCCCTCACTCTCCTAGTCTGTGAGTGAGCTCCTGGGAGCGCCAGGACATGAGATCAGTGCGATGTCCTCACCAGAGTCCTCAGGCCTCCCCCAATTGGCTAAACAGCTGCAGCCATTAGGGTTGACCTTTGAGAAAAGGTCCCACCCTTGCCCTTTGGCTATTTTTAGCTCCAATCTTCTGAGATTTCACTCAGCTGGTGCTGCCTTCAGCAGCTGCTCCCCGCAGAGCCTCCCTGTGGAGGCCAAGTCCGGAGCAGGGTGTTGTCTGCGGTGACTTTGCTTCAGTCTCCTTGACACCTGTTGCACGTCCTCAGAGCTTTCCTCCCCGGGCCCAGGCCCTTCGGCAAGCCCTTCCCAACTCCTGAGGCACATCTGCAGGGATCAGTGTACAGCCTCCGTGTTCAAGGAAGCACGTGACATAGGGCTTGAGGGGGTCCCCTACCTTCCCCAGAGGAGCCCGGGTCAGCAGAGTGCTCCCATACCATCCTTACTCTTGCCTCCGGGGTAGCACCCAGGTTTCTAAAATCTTAGAAAGAAATTGTAAACTTTCTTTATTTAGGTATTAGGTTTACCTCTCGTATCCTAGAGCTCAGTTGCTGAGATGGTTTCAGGGCTCCAGGAGCCTCCTGCGATGGGGAAGGAGCACAGCCACGGAGCAGCCAGCCACCCTTACATCGTTGATTCCTAGGGGTCTGGGTGCTATGATGCTGTTCTTTGCAGATATCAAGAGTTAGGAGGAGCTCACTGGGCACAGTGGCGCACACTTGTAATCCCAGCGACTCGGGAGGCAGAGGCAGGAGGCTCCAAAGTTCGAGGCCAGAGGCAGCCTGTGTAACTTAGCGAGACCTTGTCTCAAAATAAAAAGTAAAAAATGGGCTCTGTGCACAGCTCAGTAGTAGAGCACTTGCAAGAGCATCTGTGTGGCCCTGGGTTCAACTCCCTGGAACCACAGGAAAAACAAAACAAAACCAAAAGTCAGTGGCTATGTACTACCTGGGCTGGGATTTAGCTCAGTAGAGTGCTGCTCTGCAGTCTCTGAGGTCCCGAGTTCGATTACCGGCATTGCAAAATAGGAGAAGGACGTGGCAACGCACTCCCAAGGCAATCCCGAAACAGCCATTGAAAACCCTATGAGGGTCGCTATGAGTCTGACTTGATTCCATGGCACCTAACAACAACAATTTACTACCTGTTGCTGGCTGCAAAGGGGATTGAGTCCTGGTGAGAGTGCACCTGGGCTACCTCTCTGTGCCACATGGAAGAGTTCAGGGAGTGGGTGAGGTTCTGCCAGCCATGGCCATGTGGGGTAAGAGGTGAGACTGACGTGCTGGGTCAGGGTGATGGGCTGATGGGGAAAGGACACAGGATAGATGGTGGTGTAGCACACTGTGGAGGGACCAGGTGAGGGGCTGGTCAGCCTTGGAGGCAGCTCCCTGCTCTCCGAGGGGCCCCTGGAGCAAATGTTAATGGCCAGCAGCGTAGGGCTTAGTAAGTTGGATGAGAGCACAGAGATGCTACCTAAGGCCCTGAGTGCTTCCTGCAACGCCTTTCAACGGTCTCTCCCGCCCATTCTCCATCCCATCTCAGGTCTGCTCACCAGGTGGCCAGGTACCGCCCACGTGCTCCCATCATTGCTGTGACCCGCAACCCCCAGACAGCGCGCCAGGCCCACTTGTACCGTGGCATCTTCCCTGTGGTGTGTAAGGACCCGGTCCATGATGCCTGGGCTGAGGACGTGGACCTCCGGGTGAACTTCGCCATGAACGTTGGTACGCAGCTGGGAGCCAAGGCTGGAGTCGGGTGGTGGTGGGGTGCTGGAGGTGCCTGGGCACTGGCCTTTCTGGGATCCTGGAAGTTTGGGTAACAGGAAGGAGGACATGCAGACTTGGCCACTCTGGGACAGGAGGCCCAGCTGACCACTCACCGGCACTGGGAATGTTTTCTCAGCACTGGTTCCTGTTCTGTGAAGTCCTGGGCTGAGCAACTCTGTCCCTCTCCTTGCTCTCCGACTCTGGACCCATGGCAAAATTAACTTTCCATTTTTTGGCATTCCTTTTTTTTTTTTTTTTTTTTTTTTGACAAAATTGGCTAGAGCTACTGCACACACAGATTATGTTCTCATGTGGCCTTTGTCCCTGTATAAGGTAGGATGTCCTAGCATGAGAGGAAGCTGCTATCTCTGACCTTGGGCAGGGCTCTCCACCCGCTAGAGTATACACTGAGTGATGTCCAAAGGTCCTGCTGTCTGACTCTAAGGAGATCTCAGCCAGATCCCTTTTGCCTAGACTGTGAGGCTGGCGCCACCTTGTGGTGGGAGGAGGTAGTGGCCGGCCAGCTCCCCATGGAGCTGTGGGGCAGTTGCCAGTGTGTCCCTCCTTGCTTGGCTTTTACTCACCAGACTCTCCTTCTCCAGGCAAGGCTCGAGGCTTCTTCAAGAAGGGAGACGTGGTCATCGTGCTGACCGGGTGGCGCCCTGGCTCCGGCTTCACCAACACCATGCGTGTCGTGCCAGTGCCATGATGGCCCCTGTACCCCCTCCTCCAGCCCCTGTCCCATCCCCTTCCCCCAACCCGTCCATTAGGCCAGCAATGCTTGTAGCGCTCGCTCTGGGCTGTCGTGTGGCACTGGTGGGCTGGGATGCCAGAGAGGATGAACGTCTCTGTGAATCATGGCTGTTTTTAGACCCTGCTTGGAGGGGACACCACGGAGACGTGGCTGCCCATTATGTGGCCCTATCCAAGCAAGGGACAAAGGAGGAATGCAGGACTGGAGGCCCCCTGACTTCATTGCAAGTGGGCGACACTGCTTCCTCTGTGTAGTCTGTCCTGTTCCTATAGTATGTGGACGCCCAGAGACCTCCCGGCCCCGGCCTGGAGTCAGGAGACAGCCAGCAAGAGTAGGGCTTAGGGTATGGGGCAGGGGCTCCAGTGCAGGCCGACTCGGGCCCTGGCCCTCACCTGCTTCCCCTGCGGCTTCGGCCTCCCCCACTCCACCGTGTTGTGCACTGTGCTCTCGAGTTCCTGTGCTCCACTCAGCTGTCGCTGCAGACAGACACTCCGCCCTCCGCCCTCATCTCCCCCACTGCAGCCATCTCCAGGCCTGTTGCTATAGAGCCTACCTGTATGTCAATAAACAACAGCTGAAGCACCTGTTTCCTCTCTTTTCTGTTGGGGGGAGTGGTTGAACCCTGCCCTCCTCGCAGGTGAATGTGGCAACAGCCTTGTGTCCCTCCCTGGTGGGTGGTAGCGTGTGGGATCCCCTGCCATCCTGTCCAGGGTGCAGAGGTGCAGCAGAAGCAAGCTGACTTCCTTAGGGGTGTAGGTTACCCCTCCAGCACTCTGGGGAGGTGGGCTGGCTGTGTCTATAAAAGGTGCAGCAGTTGGGTAATATTTGGGCCAAAGATAGGAGGGGCAGGGACAGGGATTCATCTTTTTTTTTTTTTTTTTTTTTGCGGTAGTGAGGATTGAACCCAGGGTCTCTGCGCCTGTGTGCTTTGCAAGTGCTGGACCACTGAGCTGTGCCCCCAGCCCTTTTTCTTTTTTTTTTTTTTTTTTAACTTTCTGAGACAGGGTCTCGATAAATTACACAGACTGCCTCTGGTCTCGAACTTGCGATCCTCCCTCCTCTGCCTCCCCAGCTGCTGGAATTACAGGTGTGCACCACCACGCCGGGTGCTAGGGATCCATCTTCCCACCTGCTCTGGTAGGTAAACCTGAGAAGCAAGGTAGCCCTTGCCCTAGCTGGCCCCCCATGTTGGTCTCCCTGCAGTAGAGGCCCCTTGAGGGAGCCGAAGGAGGAGTCCCTGCTCTGGACACCTGAGAAGATTCTACCCCAGGACCCAGAACAGTTGTGGACAGGCTCCCTCTGGGGTCTCTGCTAGTGCCCTACACTCCATGATGTTGTTGTTAGGTGCTGTCGAGTCGGTACCCGACTCATAGCGACCCTCAGGGTTTTCAATAGCAGGCTATTTCAGGATTGCCTTGGGAGTGGATTGCCAGGTCCTTCTCCCATACACTCCATGATAGCAGGACCAAAGTGTGGGAATGGGGCCTCGTCTGGCCTGTGCCTTCCCTCTCCTGGCCACTCCCAACGACCAAGTGACCTGAGGCAAGTCCGCCCATTCCTATTGCGCGGTTCAGCCCAGTTCATCGTCGCTTCCCCCATTCACCGGGCCCGAGTGCCTGTGCTTCCCCATCCTGCGGCCTCCACATTGGATCCCAGCGCAGACTCCTCCGAAAGCTCATTTTCTCGGGGAGACTGCAAAATTAGTATTTCTGGGTGCAGTGGTGTTTGTGATCACTCGGCAGCCCCACCGTCACGCACCAAATCCGCTCTGGTGTTTCTTCGCGTCGGAGAAGCTGAAACACCTGGAGCCCAGGTCGGGGGAGGCGAGAGCGGGACTCGGTTCCTGCGGAGGGCACCGCGCTCCTTAGCAGATCAGAAAAGGAAGAGGCCGGGAGGACACAAGACCCTCCGGTGTGAGGGGCAGCAGATGCAGCCCCAGGCCCTGGCTTCAGGGACTTTGCAGTCAGAGTGCGGGACCAAGCGCGAAACCAGCACGGAGCTTGGGGGCGCACCTGGGCCGTCCGCAGCATCAAGGGCTCCACCAATGGGCCGGGCCCATCCCGAATGAGCGACCAATGGGCGGGCGAGGCGGGCGGGCTCCCCCGGGGCGGGCGGGGTCCCGCGGGCCGGTGCCGCGCGCTGCCCCGGGCGCGTCCAGGGCGAGATGACCGCTCCGCGCCGGGGCGAGGCCGCCGAGGCCGGCAGGTAAGAGCGGAGGATCGGAGCCGGCCTGGGCACCGACGCTCGCCGCGCGGGGCAGGGCGGCTTCGGGGCCGCAGCCCGGGCTCCTGTGACAGCGGGGGGCGCTGCCGGCAGCCGGGGCTGCGCGCGCACCGGGCGCTGCGGGGACGCTGCGAGGGGTTCGCGTCTGGGCAGGGTGTTTCTGCGGGGTCCGAACCTGGAGGCTGAGAGGCGATCTCGGGGGAATCAGGGCGGTGGAGGCACCCTCCTCGGTCCGCCCCTGTGGTCCACCGCTGCCCCTCCACCGACGTCGCTGTTCATTCATTCCTGTGCTCCTTCGTTCGTTCGTTCGTTCATTCATTCATTCCCTGCCACATCGACCCCCAGCGCTGATTGCTGGCGCTGCTCTGCCGGCCTCTGGAGGGTCCGCCCCTTTCCTCCTCCACCCGGATCTACACGCCTAGGGGCGCCTGGTGCCCGCGAGGCAGCGCGAAGCTGTTCTAGCCCAACGCAGCCGCACCCGTGCGCCAGGCCCGGGCGGGCTGGGGCTGGTCGGCAAGCCTGAGATGTCATTCAAAGTCGACCTGGGAGGAAGAAAAGTTCTTGCAGCTGGAGAAGAGTAAGGGGGCAGGGCGCACCGCAGGTAGCCTCTCAGCTTCTATTCCTTGAAGTCTTGGGGCCCTGGGGACGATGAGATTATTTGGGAGAAGACAGAGTTCATAGATGAAACTATAAATCCCCGCCCCTGCCCAGATTCCAAGGCTGCACAGGCTGAGCTCTGGGGGACAGCCTGGCATGCCTGGCATACGGGCCCAGGTGGGGTGAATGTTTGTACCTGTGCCCAAAGCAGCCCTGGATACACAGAGGTGTGGATCTGCTGGAATGCCTAGGGCCCTCCTCCTTCCCTGTTCTCAAGTGTCTTGGGGTGTGGGGTGGGAGAGAGGGTCCTTTGACAACCTATGATGTTTACCCCCCCACACACACACAAACCACCACATCAAGCTGGCTCTGAACTCAGCTGTTTTTCAGAGGGAAGACAAGGCATGGCCAGGAGAGGGAGAGCAGAGGAGGTCCCTCCTCCTGTCCTGTCCTTCCACAGTCTTGGGCCAGCTGGAGTCCAGGCCAGTTTGTGCTGCAGACACTCTTATGTTAGAGGTCATAGTTTGGCAGGCATTAAGAGTGGCTTTAGTGGGCATGTCTAGGACAAATGGGCAAGTCCGGAGGGCAAAACTGTCAAAGGCTGCCAGTGAGCTTCCAGGAGAGTTTCTGCTGGGGACAAGTGGAAAGTGTCTTCGGCTTCCCCTTGGGTGGATTGTCTAAACAGCCCAGAGGGCAGCCTGGGCCCTCCATCCATTCATGTTGCTGGTTGCCTTCACATTGCTGAGCTTAAATGACTTTAGTACAGACTAGAAAGACTTGTGCCTGCAGCCATACCACTGTGACAACCAATCTCAGAAGCTAAGCAGGGTCGGACCTGGTTAGTACTTGGATGGGAGACCGCCTGGGAACACCATGTGCGGTAGGCTTGGGAGAAGGACCCGGAAACCCACTCCCAAAAATCAGTCTACCATTGAAAAACCCTATGAACAGCAGAGAAGCATGGACAATAGTGTTTCACCTGTTGTACATAGGGTTGCTATGAGTTGGCCACCAACTTGATGGCACCTAACAGCAACAACAGAAAGATTTGTATGTTAATTCATCAACCTAGGATGCCCCCTGAACCACTAAGGTTGAGGTTGATGGAATCCAAGATAGTTTCGTCCTAGCGGCCTCCAGGAAGCTCGTCCATGAGCAGCTAGTGCCTGCTTGGGTTGCCCCATGGAGCCCTTAAGGGGGTTAAGCCATTGCTTTGGCCCTAGAATGACACGTCCCATAGTTACAAGACTGGCATGAAGAGCCTCCTCTGGGAATCAGAAATACGTTCTAAGCCTCACACTGTTCCAATTTTGCAGTGACCTGGGACAAATTGCTTCCCTGTCTGGGCCTGCTTTCCCCTGAGACTGTGGGCTCCCTAATGGCCCTCTGCCTATGGTCATGTCGTGAATCTGCTCGTTAGCGTGTTTGCTCCATTGAGGGAGGTATTTCATTTCCCTCTGTACCTTTTTTTTTTTTTTTTTTTTTTGTGTGGTACTGGGGGTTGAACCCAGGGCCTCACGCCTGCATGCTTTGCAAGTGCTTGACCACTGAGCTGCACCCCCAGCCCTTTTATTATTTTTTTCCTTACTTCCTGAGACAGGGTCTCGCTAAGTTACATAGACTTCCTCTGGTCTCGAACTTGCAATCCTCCTGGCTCCGCCTCCCATGCCGCTGGGTTACAGACGTGCGCCACCACGCCCAGCTTCCCTCTGTATCTTCCCCTGTGTCTCGACTGTTCGTGGAAAGCCCATGAAGCCCAGAAGGGCGCAGCATTCCCCTTCAGGCGCTCATGTCTATGCCTGCACACCACAAAGTGGTTTTTCTCCTTTCCCCAGAAGGGAAGAGAATTTCTTCTAATTTTGCAGCCATCTTGGGTGCCAGTGTAAGTTTGACTTGAAGTCAGTCTTGGCCGTTGTGGCTGCAGGCCATCAGCCTGTCATTACCTGTTATCACCAACCTTCAAGCTTTGATTAATTCTCCACCTGTTTACCAGTGTAGACGAGGAATCAGGGGGAGGACAGAAACCCCTGCAAATGAGCTTCTCATGTAATTAAAAAAAGACATTGGTGTCTGCCTGCTAAGGCACAGATTCCAAGGGAAGGCCTTGTTCTCAGGGACATGAGCCTCTAAAGGGCAATGGGCTTCCCCTCTCCTCCTCCTCCCACATCTGATCATTTCTTAGTTGAGAAACGACTGGTCAGAATTTAGAACTGCAGTGTTTTAATAACCTGTGGCATTTGAACCAATCTTTAAATCCTTGTCCGAAGTTAGTGTTTCCTCAATGATGTTTAGAATTACATTGTTAATTTTTTAAGTGATAATAGTTTTTTGTTGGCCTGTTTTTTTTTTTAACCTGAAATCAAAGCACATAAACAATTAGTTTAAGTCAAACATGAATTGCTTTTTCTCCTCATGTACTGACATGGTAAGTCAAAGGTATATTAAGTAATTGTCAAACTCCTGCTGGGGTTTCATTTCATTGGCATCCCTTTTTTCTCTGAGGGTCGACAGAAATTGTGGGTGGTTTGCCTGGGCAAACAACTGTTCCTGGTTATAAGAATTTTTCTCTCTCTTCTGTAGAAAAATATTTGAATACTTCTAACATGTTTTCCAATTGACCAAACTAACTCAAAACTTGCCAATGATCACTCAGGCCACACAAAACACTAATTAACTAATTAATTAAATTTTTGGTGGTGTTGGGGATCTAACTCAGGGCGTCACACATGCTAAGCACTCACTCTGCCACCAAGCTACATCCCCAGCTCCTTAAAAGAAGTTTTGAATATTGAAGGGCTACTCATAAATTTTGTTTATTCTTCCATTTTGTTTTGGAGACAGGGTCTTGCTATGTAACTAAGGCTGTCATCAAACTCAAGATCCTCCTGCCTCAGCCTCCCGAGTGCTGGGACTACAGGTGTATGCCACCATGCCTCACTCCAAAAATTTCATTTTAAAATAACAGAGTGGGAGCCTAGTGTGGTGGCGCACACTTGCAACCCCAGCCCTTGGGAGGCTGAGGCAGGAGGAGTGCTGAGAGTTGAGGCCAGCCTGGACTGCACGATGAGACCCAGTCTCCAGCCCCCAGAAACAGTGACACTGCCTCAGAGCTGATACTCAGGCAGGGCTTCCTTCATTACCAAAATGAAAAATGTTTATATTTTTAACTGCTAATTCTTTTATTGTGGAAAGTCTTACATATACACAGAGGAGAGAGAATAGTGTAATAAATGGCACATGCCTATCACCCAGTTTCAACAAAGATCAAGTTGGGAGTCAAACTTGTTTCATACATACCTCCCTTCGCCTCTGTTGGATTATTTGGAGCACACCTACCTATTATATTGTTTCATCCTCAAATATTTCAGTGTCACCTATAAAAGATAAGATCTTGCCAGGTGCCATGGCACGCTCCAGTAATCTCTGCAATTTGGGAGGCTGAGGCAGGAGGATCCTGAGTTTGAGGTCAGAGGCAGCCTGAGCAACTTAATGAGACCCTGTCTCAAAATAAAAAATCAAAGCTGGATGCCGTGGTACACACCTGTAATCCCAGCAACTTGGGAGGAGAGGCAGGAGGATCGCAGGTTCGAGGCTACAGGCAGCCTATGTAACTTAGTGAGGCCCTGTCTGAAGATAAACAATAAAAAAGGGGCTAGGGGTACAGCTCAGTGGTAGAGCACACGCAAAAATTATGTTTGATGTCTTGGGTTCAGCCCCTCAGTACCACAACAAATAAATTGGTTGGTGATAACAGGTAATGACAGACTGATGGCCTGCAGCCACAACGGCCAAGACTGACTTCAAGTCAAACTTACACTGGCACCCAAGATGGCTGTAAAATTAGAAGAAATTCTCTTCCTTTCTGGAGAAAGGAGAAAAACCACTTTGTGGTGTGCAGGCACAGACATGAGCATAACATAAAAAATAAAAAAAGGGACTGGAGGTGCAGCTCAGAAGTACAGCATTTGCCTAGCAAGTGCAAGGGCCTGAGTTCAACCCCCTAATAATGCAACAACAACAAAAAACCTTTTGACATTATTATAGCCAATACCATTATTATACCTAAAAAACAATAATAGTGCTAGGTCAGATCCAACTCATAGTGACCCTGTGTACAACAGGATAAAACACTCCTGGACACTGTGCGATGAACACGGATCTATTTATGTTTGAGCCCAGTGTTGTAGCTACTATGTTTCTTCTCATTTTGAGTGGTGCCACATCAGCAAAAGGAAGCCCCAGGGGCTTTACTCCATTCCTGTCATTAAGTTCAACTGTACTTTGAGGAGGCAACTCTTCCCCTGTGTTTTTTGAGTGCCTTCCAGCCTGAGAGGCTCATTTCCTGGCACAATATTTGACAGTACTTCTTTGCTTTTCATAGGGCTTTTAGTGGCAAATTGTTTTAGGAGTTGGGCGTTGGGTCCTTGTCCCTCGTCTGTCTTAGTCTGGAAGCTCAGCTGAAACCTGTTCACCATGGGTGGCCCTGCTGGTATCTGAAATCCCAGTGGCATAGCGTTCAGCATCACAGCAACATGCAAGCCCCCACAGCATGACAAGCTGACAGACATGGGGAAAAAACAATAGTAAGTCCTTAAAAACATCAGATAAACAGTCCACATTTACATTTCCCACCTGGTCTTTTAAGTGTCTTTGTATCATTTGTCTATTTTAATAAAGATGCAAATGAAGTATAAACAGTTCACACACGCGCACACACACACACACACACACACACACACACACACACCCCTGTGTTTCTGTAATTTTTTTTTTTTTTTTTTTTTTTTAGCAATACTTGGGGGCTGAACCCAGGGCCTTGTGTATACTTTGCAAATGCTCTACCACTGACCTGCTCTCCTGCCCTCCCTTTTTATTATTTTTTTATCTTGAGACAGGGTTTCACTAGGTCACACAGGCTGCCTCCCAAACTCACCTCCCAAACTGCTGGGATTATAGGTGTGCACCACCATGCCCACTGCCTCTATGCTGTTATTGTTATGTGCCATGAAGTCATGTCCAACTCATAGCAACCCTCATAGGGTTTTCAATGGCTGATTGTTTTTCGGGTTTGCCTCGGGAGTGGATTGCCCATCCTTCTCCCATACTGCCTCTATAATCTCTTTTAATCTACAGGTTCCCCTTCTATTTCTTTCTTTTTTTCCTTGGAAAAACACTAGGTTATTTGTCCTATACTATTTTCCAGTTTGTTCATGTTGTTTAAGGTGTTCCCTAGGGCTGGGATTTAGCTCAGTGGGTAGAGCGCTGTGCTGCAGTCTCTGAGGTCCCGAGTTCAATTCCCAGCACCACAAAAATGGGAGAAGGGCCTGGCAATCCACTCCCAAGGCAATCCCAAAGCACTCAGCCATTGAAAACCCTATGAGGTTCGCTTTGATTCGGATACCGACTCGGGGGCACCTAACAACAACAACAACAAGGTGTTCCCTGATGCCTGAATCTCATATAAATTGGAAGTTGGTTCTAGATTCTTGGTCAGATTCACGGGGTGTTGTACAGTTCAGGAAGCATATACTGCGTGGTTCTTTCTCTTTGGTGGATGTGAGCAACCATGGATGATTATTTCATTTAGATTCCTTCTTTGATTAGAGATTGAAAAATGGTATTAATCTAATTCTACCCATCTTTCTTCATTTATTAGCTTGGATCTTTGGGCAAAAGAAGTTCCCCCTTTTCCTTTTCAACTGTGTCATTATCCTGAGTTATAGCTAGGACTAGGAAGACAGAATAAATACTTGGCTCTTTCCTTTATTCATTGTTTTTCAAAATTATGGGTAGGGTCCCCGGTATTCACCAAAGTGAATCTTCTTTTTTTTTTTTTTTTTTTTTTGATGATGATGGTCTCAGAGATTTAAACATACTTGTTCCATTTCAGTCTGTTGTAAGCATCGTTCTGATTAATGCTCAGATTCCGTCTTTAAGTGGCTCTTTGAGTCCCAGTGACAGGACTCCAGTCTTTGATGGCCTCCTTGTTTTCTGGTCTGATTAGATGTTTTAGGCTCATTTGTGCATTTTCTGCCCCAGACCTGGAATCAGCCATTTCTCTAAGGATCTCTGGTACCTTTCATTGGGAATGGCACGTAGAGACCACGACTGAGGCATCATGGGTGTTCCTTCCTCGCTGAGTGCGAGCTCTGTTTTGTTTCATTTTGGTTTGCTTTGGGTTTTAAAGTAATCAGCTTTGGAACTTGTATTTTAAACATATTTTGTTGCTGATTAAATTAAAGCAGTAGGGTTTTTTTCTTTTCGTTATTTTGTTTTTGAACCTGGGGCCTCATGCATGCTTTTTGCAAGCACTCAACCACAGCCATGCCCCCAGTCCTAAAGCGGTTGTTTCTATCATTTGGGGGATCAGACGCTATCCTGCGAATCTAGTAAAAGTGAAATGCTCTTCTCCCAGAAACATGCCCTTTGTTGAGACCCAACAATTCTGTCCAGAATTCCTGGAACTCACAGATCTACCCTACAACTCTTGGCTAGACCTCACGGGGGTATGATTATCATTAGACAGTCCATCTGGGTCCATAAAAATGGGAGAAGACTTTCAAGGACTGAGAATAACCAGTTAGCTCCATGTAAGAGCAGAAAGTGGGAAAGCTAATGCATCTTAAAGTCTAAGACCAAGAGAAGAGACAGCAGGAGAGGTCATGGCCCTGGCCACACCAATCACACCAGGAGTAATCCATTTTTATCAAGGAACAAACACAACGTCAAAAAGATTTGCTCCTTGGTGAAGGATCGATCACTAAATAGAGCGAGGTCCACTTGGGTGTTGGAAAGAACTTTCTGATTCTCAGGGTTTCAGCTACATACCTAATGGACCATTTTGAAATTCTTGCTGCTTAAGTCCAACTCCTAGGAGAAGGACGTGGCAATCCACTCCTGAAGCGATCCTGAAATAATCAGCCATGGAAAACCCTATGAGGGTCGCTGTGAGTCAGACCCAACTTGATGGCACCTAAGAACAACCACGAAGTCCAACTCCATCTTTTTTTCACCCACTTGAGCATTTATTTCTTTCTTTGTACTGAGTTCCTTGATACAGATAACACTAGAAAAGTTTTGCTTTATCTTTTAAGGCATTCCCAAATGTGTAGTCAGTATGATAGACTAGGAAGAGCCTGAGCTATCACACAGATCTGGGTTTGAATCCTTAATCCACAAGTTCCTGTTGAGTCACTACTGGCTCTGAGCTTCCTGTTCTCCCTCTCAAAAAGAGATTCCCACCTGGCCTTCTTTCAAAGGTCCCCAGGCTGCGTGATGGCCTAGGCACACTGTGTGCTCCCCCAAAGGTACCTCCCCTGCAGCGTCTCAAGCTTGGAGAATCTGAGACTAATGATTCCAGTTTGAAAGAGTGTCTGTGATGATTCAGCCCCAGCTCTGAGGAGAGTTTCTTCTAGTTTCCTTTTCAAGGTATGAATTTTAATTAATTAATTAGCTAATTAGTTAATTTTATGGTGCTGGAGATTGAATGCAGGGCCTTGTGCATGCTAGACAAGTGCTCTCCCACTGAGCTACACCCCCAAAATTCATTTTTCAAAATAAACTTTTTATTTTGAGATCACTGTAGATTTACATGTAACTTTATGAACTAGTACAGAAAGATCCTTTAAACGTTTCACTCAGTCTTCCCCAATGGTAACATCATGCAAAGCAATAGAACAATATCACAATCCAGAAAACTGACAGTGATGTATAATCCACGGACTTTATTCAGATCGTCCCAGTTTTACAGCATTCATGTGTGTGTGTATTTAGTTTTATGCAGTCTTATCACGTGTGAACTTGGCAAAGTTCATTCTTAAAACCACAGTTCTCTGTAGTTCACAGTAACCTGTTACATATTTTATGAATAATTAGAAAAGAGAAGCTCAAATTCTCCAAACACAAAGTAATGATGTTGTTGTTGTTGTTTTGTGCCGTCGAGTCGGTACCCGACTCATAGCAACCCTCATAGGGTTTTCAATGGCTGACTGTTTCGGGATTGCCTTGGGAGTGGATTGCCGGGCCCTTCTCCCATTTTTGTGGTGTTGGGAATTGAACTCGGGACCTCAAAAACTACAGCGCAGCGCTCTACCAACTGAGCTAAATCCCAGCCCCCAAAGTAATGATAGGGGGATAGAAACACCAATTACCCTGACTTGATCAGCACATAATGTGTACATGTTTTCAAATATCACACTGTACTCCATAAATATGTACAGTTATTACATCTTAATCAATTTCTTTAAGTTTGTTGTTGTTGTTGTTAGGTGCCGTTGGTTGAGTCATGTCTGACTCATAGTGACCCTTATAGGGTTTTCAATGGCTGACTGTTTCGGGATTGCCTTGGGAGTGGGTTGCCACATGCTTCTCCCATTTTTGTGGTGCTGAGAATCGAGCTGGGGACCTCAGAGACTGCAGAGCGGCACTCTACCAACTGAGCTAAATCCCAGCCCTTCTTTAAGTTCAAGGAGATGGAAATGTTAACCACCTTGATTTGATCTTTATACACTGTCTATATGTATCAAGCCTGCAGCTGTAGCCCTGTGGCATCCGATCCTGTCAGCTCTCGGAAGCTAAGCAGGGTCCGGCCTGGTTAGTACCTGGATGGGAGACCGCCTGGGAACACCAGATACTGTAGGCTTGGGAGAAGGACCTGGCAACCCTCTCCCAAAAATCAATCTGCCATTGAAAAGCCTATGAACAGCAGAGAAGCACTGACAATAGTGTTTCCCCTGTTGTACAGAGGGTTGCTATGAGTCGGATTCCCGACTCGACGGCACCTAACAACAACAACAACAACAACATATGTATCAAATTATCACACCCTACCCCAGTAAATTTCTATAATGCACAATTTTTATTTATTTATTTATTCTGTAGTGCTGGGGATTGAACCCAGGGCCTGACATATGCTAGGCAAGTGCTCTACCAGGGAGCCACACCCCCACCCCTGTTTAATTTTATTATTATTATTATTATTATTACTATTATTTTGTTTTTTTGAGGTACTGGATGTTGGACCCAGGGCCTCGCGCTTGCATGCTCTGCAAGTTCTGGACCACTGAACTGTACCCCCAGCCCATTTTTTACTTTTTGAGACAGGGTCTCGCTAAGTTACGCAGACTGCCTCTGGTCTTGAACTTGCGATCCTCCTGCCTCCGCCTCCTGAGCTGCTGGGTTTATTTAATTTTTTTTGAGACAAAAGTTTCACTAAGTCTTGCAGGCTGCCTCTAGCCTTGAACTTGTGATCCTCCTGCCTCAGCCTCTTGAGTTGCTAGGGTTACAAGTGTGCATTACAAGGCCTGACTAAAATAATAATTATTTTTTAATCAAAATCAAAAGGAACATCTAAAAAATATGTAAGACATCTGTAAAAAAATAAATGAAATATACACAAAAAAACATGCTTTTCTTTTTGAGTCTGAGGGGTTCCACATGGTGAAGCATGAGATTTGGCAATATGGAATTTCAGAGGTATCTATTAGTTAATATTGCTGTGCCTTGGGAATGTTTTGTTTATATATTTTAAATTTATTTT
The DNA here is from genome assembly GCA_007922755.1 of Pedetes capensis. Classification (NCBI taxonomy): domain Eukaryota; kingdom Metazoa; phylum Chordata; class Mammalia; order Rodentia; family Pedetidae; genus Pedetes; species Pedetes capensis. The sequence goes on from VMDO01019688.1 coordinate 24,699, forward strand.
TAGACAATTTCCCACTGAATATAGCCCAGACTGGCTGTGATCTGATGCCTCTACTTTCTCTGTCTCCTCATGCTCAACACCTGGTACTAGTTTTGTTTTTCCATTTTTCTCCTATTTATATATTTATTTATTTATGTTTTTTCTTTTTATTTTCCTTATTTCTTTGTGCTTTTCAAAATTATTTTAACCAAATGAAAATAGTGTATTCTGATCTATATAATGCTTTTCTAATGTTATATAATATTTCCCTTCCCTTTTTTTTTTTTTTTTTTTTTTTTTTTTTTTTTTTTTTTTTTTTTTTTTTTTTTTTTTTTTTTTTTTTTTTTTTTTTTTTTTTTTTTTTTTTTTTTTTTTTTTTTTTTTTTTTTTTTTTTTTTTTTTTTTTTTTTTTTTTTTTTTTTTTTTTGTGGTACTGGAGATTGAACCCAGGGCCTCACGCTTGCATGCTTTGCAAGTGCTGGACCACTGAGCTGCACCCCCATTCTCTTTTTTACTTTTTTGAGACAGGATCTCACTAAATTATGCAGACTACCTCTGGTCTCGAACTTGTGATCCTCCTGCCTCTGCCTCTGGAGTTGCTGAGATTACAGGCGTGCCCCACTGTGCCCAGCTATGTGTCCAATTATTTGGTAAAAATGAATTGTTAGAAATGGAATTTTTGGATCTCAGTGTGCCTACATATAAAATTTATATACCTTTTTCACACTTCATTAGTGAGACTACCCATTTGCCCATATGTTGATCATTAGATATTAAACTTTTAAGCCTTTGAAATCTAATAAGCAAAAAGATATCATATCAACCTTTTATTTTACACAATCCATATTGATTTAAAAAGTATTACCTACTTTTTAGAGTAAGTTTAAAGATAACAGAAATTATAAAAAGAGTGAAAGTCACCCCATACTTCTCTCCTTAGATATAATCACTATTGCTGATATATACCTTAAGTATAAGCTTTTTCATTTCATAAATAGATTATATCATACTTTCTCATCTGTGCCTATTTTTCTTTTTCTTCTTTTTGTGGTACTGGGGGATGAACCCAGAGCCTCGCTCTTGCATGCTTTGCAAGTGCTAAACCACTGAGCTGCACCCCCAGCCCATTTTTTTTTTTTTTTTTACTTTCTTGAGGCAGGGTCTCGCTAAATTACACAGATTGCCTCTGGTCTCCAACTTGCAATCCTCCTGCCTCCGCCTCCTGAGTTGCTGGAATTACAGGCGTGTGCCACCACGCCCAGCTGCCTTTTTTTTTTTTTTTTTTTTTTTTTTTTTTTTTTTTTTTTTTTTTTGCGGTACTGGGGGTTGAACCCAGGGTCTCGTGCCTGCATGCTCTGCAAGTGCTGGACCACTGAGCTGCACCTCAGCCCATTTTTTTTACTTTTTGAGACAGTGTCTCGCTAAATTACGCAGACTGCCTCTGGTCTTGAACTTGCGATCCTCCCACCTCCGCCTCCCGAGCCACTGGGATTACAGACGTGCGCCACCACGCCTGGCCCCCAGCTGCCTATTTTTCATTTATTACATTATGGACTTTTTTCCAACATGGAGCTATAAGCCATTCTTTTAGTCAATTGCATAGCAATCTATTTTAGTATCCTTCTTTTCTCTATAATTATTAACCACCTATTCACTTATTTCTCTCTCTCTTTTTTTTTTTTTTTTCAGTACTTGAGGCCTGAATTCAGGACCTTGCACACACTTTGCAAGTGCTCTACCACTGGGCTACACCCCCAGCCCATTTTTTACTTTTTATCTCGAGACAAGGCCTCACTAAATTACACAGGCTGCCTCTGGTCTTGAGCTTGAGATCCTCCTGTCTCAGTCACATGAGTTGCCAGGATTGTAGGCATGTGCCACTGTGCCTGGCTCAAGGTAAATTAACCTTTAATTAGAGGTGCTTCTGCACCAGTTCTATCCATTTTTTTGCAAATGACATTTCATTCTTTGTGGCTTAACAATACTCCATTGTGTGTGTGTTTGTATTTAGACAATATTTTCTTTATCAGTTCATCTGTTGATAGGCACCTAAGCTGATTTCATATCTTGGCAATTGTGAATATTGCTGCAATAAACATTGGTATACAGATATCTCTTACGTATGGTGACTTCATTTTTTTCAGTGCTGGGGCTTGAACCCAGGGATTCACACATGCTAGGCAAGTGCTCTACCACTGAGCTATACTCCTTGTTGTTGTTAGGTGCCGTCGAGTCGAGTCTGACTCATAGCGACCCTGTGTACAGCAGATCGAAACACTTGACGATTCTGTGCCAGGCAAACCATCTTATTTATGTTTAAGCCCATTGTTGCAGACACTGTGTTAATCCTAGTCCATTTATATTCATTACTAATTTTTCTATATGATTGTTTACTTTTTCTTATTGACGTATGTGGTTAATATATAATGTGCTCATTATATATTAAGAACCTCAGTCATTTGTCAGTTAAATAGCAGAGAAGCACTGATATGGCAGTGTCAGGGAGTGTTTCGTTCTGTTGTACATCAGGTCACTATGAATTGGACCCGACTCAATGGCACCTACCAACAACAAACTTCTTTATTTTTTATTTTTGAGACAGGGTCTGTCTGTTAGCCCAAGTTGACTTCAAACTAAAGATCCTCCTGCCTCAGTCTCCCAAGTAGCTGAGGTTACAGGTGTGGACCACTGTGCTTGTCAGTTTAAATTTTGATGTAGGGAAGTTTTAAATTTTTATGAAATTAACTTTTAATGTGTTCTAGGTTTTATATTTTGCTTGGAAAACTCCTTTCTGGCCAGCCATGCTCCTGTAATCCTAGCAACTCTGGAGGCCGACAGACAGGGGGGTTGCAAGTTTGAGGCCAGAGGCAGCCTATGAAACTTAGTGAGACCCTGTCTCAATATAAAAAGTAAAAAAATGGGCTGGGAGTGCAGCTTATTAGTAGAGTGTTGGAGAGCATGTGTGAGGCACTGGATTCAACCCCTCAGCAACACAAAAAATAAATAAACAAATAAAACTTAAAAATAAAAATTTTTAAAAGACAAAGAAAAAAAATTCTTGATATTTCCAAAGTATTCTCCTCTATTTTTATTCTAGTTCTCTGTAGATTTCAAAATATTTAGGTGTTTAATCTACCTGGAATATATTTTTGTGAATGGTGTGAGGGAGCCATGGTCCCAAACCCACTTGTTAGACCAGCTCTGCCACCCTCACTTGAAACATTTTATTACAACCTAAGCCCCCCCCACTTTTGTTGTTGTTGAGACAGGGTCTCACTATGTAGCCCATGCTGGCCTCAAACTCATACCAATCCTCCTGCCTCAGCCTCCCAGGTGCTAGGAGTATGGGAATGTGCCACCCCACCCAGCTGAAAAAATGTTTATAATTAGATTTTCTACAACTAATATAATCATTTCCTAAATATATTTCATAACAATGTGTTGCAAGTCTGCAGGAGAACTTTTTTTTTTTTTTTTTTTTTTTTAGGTACTTGGGGGTTGAACCCAGGGTCTCACCCTATGTAGCCCAGGCTGGTCTTGAACTCCTGATCCTCCTGCCTCAAGCTCCCCACTGCTGGGATTATGGGCGTGGGCCACCACACCCAGCTAAGTTATTGATCTTGTAATAATTAGGATAGTAATTAACCTGCTAATTAACTCTTAGGGCTAGGAGTGTAGCTCAGTGGTAGAATGCTTGCCTAGCATACATGAGGTCTGGGGTTCGATCCCCAGCACCAAAGGGGAAAAGATCTGTTGTTGTTGTGTTGTTAGGTGCCGTCAAGTCGTGTCCCACTCATAGCGACCTTCATAGGGCAGATTGTTTTGGGAGTGGGTTGCCACATCCTTCTCCCATTTTTGTGGTGCTGGGAATCGAACTCGGGACCTCAGAGACTGCAGAGTGGCACTCTACCAACTGAGCTAAATCCCAGCCAGGAAAAGATCTATTAGTTGTTAATTAGATGTCTATTCTCATCATCGTCCTCCCCATCACAGTGCCCACGTATTTTATGGTTCATCAGTTGATTATGTGGCATCCAGGTAGCTTGTCTTGCCACCTTCAAATAATAATTATCTCTTTTAAATATATAAACCTTTAAAAAAATTTTTTCCTCGCTTTTGTGCAATGGCTGGGCCCTCCAGAACCACGTTGAAGAACAGTAGACGTTCCTGGGAATTTCCATCAGTTACGCAATCTGGGTTTCTCCTTGGAGGAAGAGGCCCTAGGATTCGGCAGGCGCTTAGAGGCCAGATCATGGGTCAGGAATCTGAACCCTCCACTGACCGCAGCGTGGGGAGCTGAGTTGGCGGGGACCCCTCCCTGCCCGGGCTTGCTGTGTCCTGGCCAGCTGCCAACTCTGGTGCTGGCCACCGCTCTAGGAGTGGGGCCTGGGGGCAGCGCTGGGTCCTTCTCGCCAAAAACCCCAGATGGGGGGGCGCAGGCGGCCGCACTCCGCCTCCGACAGTTCTCCAGGTCCTTGCCAGCCTGCACTCGGAGGTTACCAGACCCCCGCGGCCCCGCCCACAAAGGCGGCCCCGCCCACAAAGGCGACCCCGCCACGCTGGCCTGGCGCGCTGGTGTCGCTGCAGGCGCCACCTTGGGGGCACTGAGCGCTGGAATTCGGGGTGTGGCTGCCTCGCTGGACCGCGGGCTTTGAGCTTCCCAGCGCTTTTCACGGCAGGCGCAGAAATAGCCTTGCGGTTGGTGCCCGTGCGCCTGGCGGGTGACTTGGACCAGACATTGAGGCCGCAGGCGGGCGGTACCCGCCGGACCCCCGAATGCCAATCACCGCTGGGGACCAGGACAGAAATGTACAGCTCTCTCCTGCTGGGCCCCAGCAATCTGTGGTCTTTTTTGGGAGGGAGGAGATGGCAGGAGCAGAGGGTGGGGTGGCCTGAGCTGGCATGTGACCCGCTTTCCCCTCTTGTGGTCAGAGGCACGTCCTCGTCCATCCCTGGGAGGCCAGATGCGGTCCCCAGCCCTGGAGGAGGAGAGGAAGCACCGACACCCACTGCACTACAGTTGTCTTGCTCAGGTTGCCTGGCCACTCGAGCGAACTCGGACTGCTCTTCACTTCTGCGTTACTTGGCCTGTGCAGGGATTTAGCTCAGTTGGTAGAGCGACGCTCCGCACTCTCTGAGGCCTGGGGTTCGATCCCCAGCACCACAAAAGTGGAGGAAGGACATGGCAGCCCACTCCCAAAGCAATCCCGAAACAATCAGCCATTGAAAACCCTATGAGTCGGACCCTACTTGATGGCACCTAACAATAACATTATTTGGCCTCAGCAGATTTCAACACTGCTTGCCCGTTCCTCTGGCTTTCATGAAACCTATGCACCCCGATTTCTTCCTGCTTTAGGTCACTCTCTCCTAATCTCCTTGGCGGGGGCTCCCCCTCTTCCTCTTCCACACGATTTTTAAGCCTGTGGTTCTTCCTCATCGTTTCTCTCCCCATCTCTTCGATTTCACTGAGATATAATTCACACAACATACAATTCCCTTCCTCCCTCCCTCTCTTCCTTCCTTCCTTCCTTCCTTTTTTACTTGCTGTGTGATGGATTGAGCCCAGGGCCTTGCACATGCTAAGTACATGCTCTACTCCTAAGCCATACCTTCAGCCCATCACCTTTTTAAAAGTGTCCAATTCCATGGTGTTTACTATATTACTGCAACCAAAATCACTGTCTAATCCCAGAACATTTTCATCAGCCCAAAAAGAAACTATATGTACCATTAGAAGAAGTCACTCCTCATTTTCCCCTTCCCGCAGTGCCCAGTAACTACCAGTCTACTTTCTGTCTGCATGGATTTGCCAGCTTTGCACATTTCATTTATGTATATGGGCTGGGGTTTAGCTCAGTTGGTAGAGTGTTGCTCTGCACTTGCTGAGGCCTACAGTTCGATCCCCAGCACCGCAAAAATGGGAGAAGGATCTGGCAATCCACTCCTGAAGCAATCCTGAAACAATCAGCCATTGAAAACCCTGTATGAGAGTCGCTATGAGTCAGACTCGACAGTACCTAAGAACAACAACAACAAATATATATATATATATATATATATATATATATATATATATGTATATGCTGGGATTTAGCTCAGTTGGTAGAGCCCCGCTCTGCAGTCTCTGAGGTCCCGAGTTCGATTCCCAGCCCCGCAAAAATGGGAGAAGGACCTGGCAACCCACTCCCAAGGCAATCCCGAAACGATCTGCCATTGAAAACCCTATGAGGGTCGCTATGAGTCAGATACGACTTGACGGCACCTAACAACAACAACAACATATATATACATGTATGTGTGTGTGTGCATATATATATAAATATATATATATATATATATATATATACATACATACATATGGTAGTCTTTTGTGACCAGTTTCTTTCACTTAACATACTGTTTTTAAGATCCATTCATGTTGCAACTTCCTTTCTTTCATGGTTGAATAGAAACACCACATTTTGTGTATTCATTCAGCAATTGATGGGTGCTTGGGTTGTTTCTACTTTTCAGCTATTATGAATAGTGCTGGTATGAGCAATACTATATAATAGTATTCTGCATGGACCTGTGTTTTTAATTCTCTTGGGTATATACCAAGGGGTGGAATTGCTGGATCACAGAGTAACTCTCTTTAACCATTTGAGGTATTGCCAAATGTTTTTGTTTATTTTTCCCCCGGTACTACAGGAGTTGAACCCCAAGACTTGCACATACTTTTTTTTTTTGTGGTACTGGGGGTTGAACCCAGGGCCTCGAGCTTGCATGCTCTGCAAGTGCTGGACCACTGAGCTGCGCCCTCAGCCCATTTTTTTAACTTTTTGAGACAGGGTCTCGCTAAGTTACGCAGACTGCCTCTGGTCTCGAACTTGCAATCCTCCTGCCTCCACCTCCGGAGCCACTGGGATTACAGGCGTGTGCCACCTCACCCGCCTGATTTGCACATACTTTGTGAGTGCTCCACCACTGGGCTGCATCCCCCCCAATTTTTTTTCTTATTTGTTATGTTGAATCAGGTTGCCTTTGGCCTCAAACTCTCGATCTTCCCAGCTCTGCCTCCCAAGTCATTGGGATTTCAGACGTGGGCCACCATGCCCGGCTCACCAAACTGTTTTCTGAAGCACCTGCACCATCTTACATTCCCACCAGCAGTGTAGGAGGAGGGTTCTGATTTCTCCAGGGCCTCAATGAACCCCTGTTACTGATGGGCATCTCTTAGAGGGCGTGGAGTGGTACACACTGTGGTTTTGATTTATCTTTCTCTGATGGTTAAGGGTCTTAAACAACTTTTTATGTGCTTATTGGCCACTTGATATTTTCTTTGGAGAAATGTTTATTCAAACATTTGCCCATTTTTAATTGGGTTATTTGTCCTTTTATTGTTGAATTATAAGAGTTCTTCTAAAAAATTTTAAATTTCAGGGGGGGAGAAGGAAAAAGAAGGAAAAAATAGTTGAGATGTCAAGCCATACATGACTAAACAGCTCAGAAGGAAAATCTACACTGGAAGGACCAATTTCTGACGTACTGGCCCACAGAATTACATTACAGAGTTTGCCATCGTAACCATTTTTAAGTGTGAAGTTGAGTGTTAAGTATATTCACATTGTTGTGCAACTGATCACCAGAACTTTTCCTTCTTGCGAAACTGAAATTCTAAACCCATTCCCGTCTCCCTGACATCTGGCAGCTACCATTATTTCTGTTTCTATGAGTTTGGCTACTTCAGGTACTTCATGTAAGTGGAATTATATAGTTGTTGTCTTTTTCTGGCTGGTTTATTTCACTTAGCATAATGTCCTTAAGATTATAAGTGTTCTTTATGTATTTTAGATGTTGTTGTTATGTGCCGTCGAGTCAGGTCCTATTCATAGTGACCCTATGTACAACAAATGAAGGAGTACCCAACACTGTGATGCCTGGCACTATTGTCAGTGCTCCTCTGCTATTCATAGGGTTTTCAATGGCTGACGGTTTCAGGAGTGAGCTTCCGGGTCCTTCTCTCAAGGCTGCAGCACCTGGTATTCCATCGAAGTACTAACCAGGTCTGACCCTGCTTAGCTTCCGGGATCAAATGGGATCAGATGCCAGGGTCCATTATCAGACATGTGATTTGCAAAAATTTTCTCCCTTTCTGTGGACTGTTTCTACACCTTTTTGATTATATCATTGGCAGCACAAAAGTGTCTAATTATGATGTCTAATTTATGTCTGTCCTTCTTTTTCTTGTGTTTGTGGTATCATATCAAGAGATCATTACCCAACGGATTGCAAAGATTATGTTTTCTTCTAAGCATTTGAGAGCTTTACTTCTGACATTTTGGGTCAATTTTTGTATTTAGTGTGAGATAAGGGTCTACCTTCTTTTGCATGTGGATGTCCGCCTGTCCCAACACCATTTGTTCAAAAGACCATTCTTTCCCTTACTGGTGTTGGCCTTCTTGTGGATAGTTTCTTTCCTCTGTGCCCACTTTCTCCTGGGAGGAATCTTACTAGTTCTTGTTTCTGTGTACGGGCCAGTAAATCAGAAATCTGTCCTTCCAGTGTAGACTTTTCTTCTGAACTCTTAAGTCATGTATGGCTTGACATCTCCACTTGTTCTCGCTCTCTCTCTTTCTTTCTCTTCCTTTCCTTTTTTTCTTTTCTTTTCTTCTTTTCTTTTTTCTTTCCCCACTGCAGCACTGGAGGTTGGGTCCAGAGCCTGCTCATGCTAAGCAAGCACTCCACCACTGAGCTGCTCTCCTAGTCTAGCATCTCTGCTTAAATTTCTCTTACATGCATTCAAAAAAACAAAAAAACAAACAAAAAAAACCCAAAAAACAAATTCACAGACTGGGGATGTAGCTTAGTGGCAGAGCCCTTGCCTCACATACTTAAAGCTGAGTTTAATCCCCAGCCCTTCAGAAACAAAGTAAAACAAAAACAGAGGAATACAAAGATTGAATTTAGGATTGTTTCCTCCAACTATATTCTTCCAGTGCCTTTTCCCTATTGTCTCAGCAAAACAGCCCAGAATCCTACTCACTCAGGCTGGTAATCCATTGCAGTCATGCGTGACATCTTCCTTTCACCTCATCATCACGTCACAGAGACTCTGTTCAGAAATACATACCCTGGCCCTCCATCACCACTGTCACCAAGTGCTGGACGTCTCTTGGCTGGGCTACAACCTCCTAACTGATCTGTGTCCATGTAAAATTTTAAGCACACTCAGAGCCAGGTATGGTGCCATAGGCCTGTGATCCTTGCACTCAGGACGCTGAAGCAGGAGGATCGCAAGTTCAAGGCCAGTTTGGGCCACGTAGTGAAACCCTGTCTCAAAAACAGATAACAGGCTGGGGAAGGTGGTGCTTGCTGGTAATCCTAGCACTCAGGGGGCTGAGGCTAGAGGACCCACAGGAGTTTGAAGCCAGCCTGGGTGACACAGGAAGACCTTGTCTCAAAAACAAACAAAAACAACAAAACAAATCAAACAAACAAAAACCATAAAGGAGGAGAGGGTTGTGCCATGGATCCCTATGTATCCGACATCCAGCTACAATAACCACCAATACAAGTTTGCCCCTATTTCACCAGTAATTATTCTCCATACCCCCTGCCCCACTTTTGTCGGATTACTTTGAAGCAATTCTGTGTGTCAGAGTGGTTTTTCTTTTTTAACACACAAAGTTAATAATATACTTCCTTGTTTAAATCCCTTCATTTATTCCCCATTGCAAGAAAATGGCCAAAATCCCCACTGGACCTGCATGATCTGGCCCTGGCCACCTCCCTGGCCTCAGTGCTCACCACTCCACTACTCACCTCTACCCTCCAGACTCAAAGGTTTTGCTTGTGTTCCTTGTGCCATGTCCCACACCTCTGGCCTCAGGGCCTTTGCACATCATAACCCCTCTAAAACGACCCATCTATATCCCCCTTCTCCATCTGCGTAGCACCCATTGGCTATCAGCTCAGTGCTCCTCCTCCTCAAGGAAAGTCTTCCCTGTTCTCCATGGTTGAATCAGGGCTTTCTGGTAGAACCCTTCCGAGGACGCTGTGCTTTTCCTTCAGCGCGCATACTGCACAGTTATAATTACATAGTGGTTTATGTAAATGTTTGCTTCATGTCTGCCTCTCCCAGCAGGCATGTCGCCCACAGTACCTTGCCTTCCCCCTCCTGGTACGCACAGCACTTACCCAGAGCTGGGCGAATAGCTGGCACTCAAGTGGTATTTGTGGAAGGAAGGCAGCGAGGAGACGGGCAGGCAGTCCTCTGAGGTTGGGACTCCTACCAGCCTCTCCTGGGACAGGGGTTCTTCTGACCACCAGGGCTGTGGCCCCCGGCAGTTCACCCAGCTTCTGGCCTGTCTTCTCCCCTCGGACAACACGTTTTCCCTCCTGGGCTGAGCTTTTTATGCCCTTTGCAAAGGAGCGAGTAAGGCCCAGAGAGAGTGGCTTGCTCAAGGGCCCTCAGCAGTGCGAGGGAGTTCCAGGACACCCCCTCTCTCACCCCCACCCCAGGCTCTTTCAGGCCCTGAGAGCCTCACACTTGCCTGCGGTCCGGAGAAGAGCCTGGGGGGTCCACAGAGCCGGAGTGACCCTGAGGTGGGTGTTCTAGGCTGGTTGGGGTGGGGTGTGCTGGATGGTATCCAGGGGTGGGCAGAGCTGACCTGTCCCCAGAGCAGCCACACCCATGGCAGCCCAAGTGGGGGTGTCTGAGCGGCCAGGGCTGTCCGTGGGCCCTCCCCTCCGCAGAGTGGCCACCGGGAGCACAGCGGCGCTTTGTTTCTTCCTCAAAGCAAATCTGTTTTTAGGCCTGAATGACCAGCTTCTTGTCTGGAAATGGCCAGGCCCCAAGTGGCTTGCCAAGAAAAAGTGGTCTGTCACCAGGCCCAGGGGTGCCAGCTCAGACAGGCGCTGCCCCAGCAGCGGGCGGTGTGGCTGAGGCCAGCCGCCGGGAGGGCGCTCTGCAGAACCACCTGCCCGCCCCGCAGTGCGGCCTGGAGATCCCGGAGTTCCCCCAGAGCGAGGCTTCCCAACCGGCTGTTTGTCCCTCTCTATCTCCCTGGTGACCAATCTCGCTCCGCAGGCCTGTGAGCTCTGGGCAGGAGGGAGGCAGCAGTGGCTGGCCTCAAACCTCCAGGGAAGGAGAGAAGGGAGGGTCCTGGGCACCACTGGGCCTGAGCTGCACTTTGGGCCCAAGAGGGGCCGGGCCTGCACAGCCCAGGGCTAAGAGAGCGTCCCCTCGCCCCCTGCTGCCTCCCTGAGGAGACTCAGGCAGGCAGGACATGTGTGGAACATTGTGAGTGTCATTGGGCTCAATGGTGCCCCTATAGTCACTTCCTGGGGTGGTGGGCCGTACCTCTCTTGGTGTCCCTCAAGGGACACAATGGGACCTGAGGCCACCTCAGCTCTCTGAGGTGCTGGGGCGGGTCGAAGCTCAGTGGGCAGGGCTGTGGGAGCCCTTCCACCCTCCCGGACTGCACCATGGCCTCTCTCAGATCCCCACAGATCCTGGGAGGGCTGCAGGCCACAGCAGGCCTTCCCAGCTTTGCCCCTCTGTAGTGGCACAGATGCAGAGAGAGGTGAGTGAGGGTCACCAGGGGGTCAGGGTGGAGCCTGAGGGGGGAAGAGTGTGTGTGCGCATGCACCACAAGGACCCATTGCTTTTGAGTAATTGACACAGAGGAGCCCTTCAGCTGGGACGAAGTCAGTAAATAGCCAGTGAGCATTAATGCCTGCCTGAGGCCTGGGGCTGAGGGGAGCAAGTGATTGTCATGGGGCGACATCACATAGGTTACTTATGCAGGCAGTGCAGCCCAGGCCCAGGCTGACATGACAGCAGATGGTGTGGGCAGGGAGGAAGGGGCTGCTGCCCCCAAGGAGGACATCTGGGGGCTGAGAATGAGGGGACTCTGTCTCAAGTGGGGGCAGTCTGGCGACCAGGGCCCAGGCAGAGCTGGGAGGGGTAGCTTACGTAGCTCCCCTGACCCCCAGAGTGAGGAACGGCGAGCATCTTGCTCTGAATTCTACCCCGAGGAGCTGGGCCCCTTTGGTGAGCTGAGAGAGCATCCACGTGGGTGGGGAGCTCAGGGGGTGGGAGAAAGGGGATCAGGGTGGGCCGGTCATCAAGCAGCTTGGTGGACTAGAGGTGGCTGCTAGCGAGGGATGCGGGCATTGCCTTGGCTGCCAGGGATGGGGGATGGAGCCAGCCCTGCTCTCGGCTCTCCTGGCATCCACTGGACAGGAGGACATAGGGGTGTCTGAGATCCCCGCAGGAAGAAGGAGCTCTTAGTGCCAGGGCTCAAAAGAGGTCCTTGTCAGCCTGGATCCCTGCTCCCTCCGGCCTCTCTGGAGGGCTGAGTCAGTTCCCACCTCCTTCTGAGCCACCAGCTCTCCTAGCTTGTTTGGTTTTTTTTTTTTTTTTTTTTTTTGAGTAGGGAAGGGAAAGACCTATGGGGTTGCCAGTCTAGGGAACCCCACTCCACAAAGGGACCCTTTTATGGTCCCCTGAGCTGGAGAGGTCTCCCTTTTGTTTCTCTCAATCCTTCTCTCCCAGGGTCTTTGGGGAGAGCTGGTCCCTGCAGGCAAGAAAAGCTGCAGGCGGGGCAGAATTTCAGGGCCCTGGAACTTTCCAGGCCATGTGCTACAGTGGAAAGCGTGCACAGACTCTGCCAGGTTGGAGTATGAAGCAGAGCTCCTCAACTTCCCAGGGATCTGCTCAGAGCAATGTGCATTACCTCTGGGCCTCTGTTTTCCCATCTGTGTAACAGGTCTCTTACAGGACTTATGGGAGAAGGACCCGCAAGCCACTCCCAAAACTCAATCCACCATTGAAAACCCTATGAACAGCAGAGAAGCACTGACAATAGTGTTTCAGCTATTGTACGTAGGGTCGCTATGAGTTGGATACTGACTTGACGGCACCTAACAACAGAGGACTTAGGGCTGGACCGAGGGCTAGAGGGGAGCATGAGCTGGATCTGCTCACCTCTTTTTGCCTCATGGGTCACTCCAGGAAGGAACATGGCTCCCTAGACTAAGAGGGCTGGACATGGTTTGAACGTTCTCCTGAGACCTTTCTTCTTCCTGGCCCTTACTGTTCATGGTAGGTACCACTGTGACCCCAGCCTGCATGTCAGACAGATCTCCTTGGAGTCCTGGCTGAATGGTCAAATCATAAAACCCAGCTGTGTCCATTCTCTGCACATGGAATGTAGGAAGCACCACTTTCTCTATGTTAATGACCTCAGTGATGTCTCCTGTGTGCCCTGGTTTGCAGTCCTTGGGCAAACAGGGCTGGAGGTTTGTTGTCTGGCTACAAGTGCGGGGGTCCTGGAAGCAGAATTGGAAGTTAATGGACAGCTAAGGAGAGTAAGCCTGCAGTGGTACCACTGTGGTATCTGATCCCGTGAGATCTCGGAAGCTAAGAGGGTCGGCCCTAGTTAGTACTTGGATGGGAGACCACCTGGGAACACCAGGTGCTGTAGGCTTGGGAGAAGGACCCGGCAACCCACTCCCAAAAATCAATCCACCATTGAAAACCCTATGAATAACAGAGAAGCGGTAACGATACTGCTTCGCCTGTTGTGCGTAGGGTTGCTATGAGTCAGATACCGACTTGACAGCACCTAACAAGAAAGGAAAGCAAAAGCCCATGCATTCTTCCAGACCAGAAGCCTGGACTGTGGCCCTTGACTCTCTTTGCCCTCAGCTCCCTCTTGCCTCACCCCAGACTCTCTTTGGGGTGCACCCAGGGGCTCCACTCTAGCATTTGTGCAGCTCACCCCCTCCCATGCTCTCCTCGGCCTGTTCACTCTGGTTGCACACCTCCCCACCTTCTCATGGTTTCCAGTTAGGATTCACCAGGAAGGGAATCCTGGGGGCCGGCTTACCTTTTCCTCTCAAGAGGCTGCTGGTCAACAAGCCATGACTTTGCTTGGGTGTGGAGCAAACATGTGATCCCGTCTGCTGTGGCCAGGTCATTTGGTCTGTCTTGGGCAGGAAGGCCTTTGTCTGTCCACATCCCCCCTTCATCTCAAAGCTGCCCCCGGTGCTGTGGCTCACGCCTATCACCCCAGTGACAGACAAGGCTGAGGCAGGAGGATCACAAGTTTGAGGCCAGAGGCAGCCTGTGCATCTGAGCAGAACCCTGTCTCAAAATAAAAAATATAAGCTGGGCGTGGTGGCGCACGCCTGTAATCCCAGCGGCTCGGGAGGCGGAGGCAGGAGGATCGCAAGTTTAAGACCAGAGGCAGTCTGTGTAACTTAGCGAGACCCTGTCTCAAAAAGTAAAAAGATGGGCTGGGGGTGCAGCTCAGTGGTCCAGCCCTTGCAGAGCATGCAGGTGCGAGGCCCTGGGTTCAACCCCTAGTACCAAAAAAAAAAAAAAAAAAAAAAAAAAAAAAAAAAAAAAAAAAAAAAAAAAAAAAAAAAAAAAA
>VMDO01019689.1:0-39128 GCA_007922755.1 Pedetes capensis
GCTGGGAAACATGGTCATCCGCATGCAGAAAAATGAAAGCTGACCCCCATCTCTCAATATGCATGAGAGTTAACTCAAAATGGATAAAAGATCTCAACATAAAACCAGAAACTTTAAAACTTATAGAAGGCAAGATAGGCAACACACTCCATCATATAGGCATAGGAAAGCACTTCCTAGTAGGACTACAATTGCTCAAGAAATTGCAACAAGAATAGATAAATGGGATTACATGAAATTAGAAAGCTTCTGCACAGCAAAAGAAACAATCAACAGAGTCAAGGAAACCCCCATGGAATGGGAAAAAAATCTTCACATTTTATATATCAGATAAAGGTCTAATTACTAGAATTTATAAAGAACTCAGGGAAAAAAAACTCCCCAAAAAAGAAATAACCCAATACACAAATGGGCAAAGGAACTGAGTAGACAGTTCTCAAATGAAGAGGTCCATGAAGCCATGAAACACATGAAAAAATGCTCAGTATCCCTAGCCATTAGGGAAATGCAAATTAAAACAACTCTGAGATTTCACCTTATACCAGTAAGAATGGCCAAGATCAATAAAACAAACAACAACAAATGCTGGCGAGGTTGCACCGAAAAAGAACACTCTTATATTGTTGGTGGAGCTGTAAATTGGTGCAACCACTGTGGAAATCAATATGGAGGTACCTCAAAAAACTAAAAATAGATCTACCATATGACCCAGCTATAACTTTATTGGGAATTTACCCAAAGGGAGATGGGTTGTCATACCACAGAGACACCTGCATCTCCATGTTCAATGTAGCGCTTTTCACAATAGCAAGGATATGGAATCAACCAAAGTGCCCTTCAACAGAAGAATGCATAAAAAAGCTATGGTATTTATATACAATGGAATACTACTCAGCAATCAAGAAAAATGAAATAAGGTCATTTGCAGGAAAATGGATGGAATTAGAGAAAATTATTTTGAGTGAATGAACACGAGCTCAGAAAGAGAAACAACACATGTTCTCACTCATATGAGGGAGCTGTTTCAAAATTATAAGGAAAATCCCATTCAAAGGTCGGATCATAATAAAAGCGGGGGGAGATAAGAATGATATCAATATAAATGAACTAGAAATTGCATGTAATTGTTCTAACAAGATAAAAACAAAGACCACTACAGGAAAAGTTTCTATCTTAAACAGAACTGGAACCCAAGGAAATATAGAAAAATACTACTAAGTAAAAGATAGAGAAGACTTAGATGGGAAACTTAGATGGGAAGTGTGGGAGGGGGGAAGCATAGGAGAGGGTAAGGGGTAACCTATATGAATAATGTTTATCAAAATGCATATATGGAAATATGACAATGAAAAGCATGTCAAAATGAATCACATTAAGATGTACATTAAAAATTTCCAGTTAAAAAAAAAAGAACTAATTTACACTGAAGAACCCAAGAAAGACTAAGGAATTAGTGACCAGGTACCTAGAAGGCAAGAGTAGAACCATCATTGTGGGCTATGAAGCAACTGCCCTCTCCCATCCCTTCAGAGGATGAAGTACAGATTATCTAGATGAATTGAACCAGACTGGCTCTATCTAGGTGACACTAGGCATAGAGGGAGGCATGTACAAGGCATCAAACTCAAAAATAAGTTAACTAAACACTGTAATCCAAAGGTAACACTTCCAATCTTCTTCTCAATTCAACTTTTATGACATTATCATTGGGCCTTATCCTCTCTAAGAATACTTAAGAAAATAAACCACCTTCTAAGGAGAAAGTAAGATCTGCCAATAATGACATTTGGGCCAATCTGGCCAGCCAACCAATTTCACTACATGAAAGCCCCATAAGTCAACAAGACAAGTCCAAATATAATTAGCTTTTTAGTGCCTCATTCTTAAATATGAATGGGCACCAGGCTTTGGGGAAAACTGACACCTTGCAAAATAGAGACTATTTAAAATTAACAGGAAGAAAGGAATCGTTGTGAGGGCCAGGGGTGGTATAGAAAGAGAAAACTTTGATAAAATTACAACTAATGATAAATAATGACTTCAGAGAATGAGGAAAGAAAGGCTGCTATCTTCATAAAGAGAAAAATCAGAGAATAAGAAGCTCTTAGAAATTTAATATGTCTATATTTTTAAATTATTAAACAAAAAGATGAAGACATGATCACTAGGAAAGATAAGTAAAGCAGAGGATCAGCCCAAGTGGTGAAATATCTGCCTTACTCAACATCATTAGCTATTAGAAAAAAATGCAAATTAGAACCACAGCTATACAACTTCACACCTAATATTTTGGCTAAAATATAATTTTTTAAAAAAGATAATGATGAGTGTTGGTGAGACCTTGGAGTTTATTTTATATTTCCTTCTCCCAACAAGTGTTTATACATTGCAGGTGGGAATGTAAATTGGTGGAGCCACTGTGAAAACAGCAGTGAGCAGTGAGCAGAAAAACAGGTTTGTATTTTCTCTTATTTACCATATAACTCAGAAGTTCTACTCTTTTTACCTAAAAGAAATGAAAACATACAAACTATTTATAAATAAAAAAGAAGTATCTGCCTTATAAGAATTCCAAAAACAAAGAATTTTTTAATGTGGCAAAGAAATTATCAAAGAGATACTACAAGAAAAATTTTCAGAAGTGAAGGACCAACTATTTAGATTGAAAGAGCCCATCAAGAACTCAATATTCTGAATGGATAAAAGCACATTATTTGTGGAATTTCAGAATGCTATGGATAAAAAGATTTCAAAAGGTCTTAAATACTGCTAAAAGAAAAAAAATTAGTCACATATTAAAAATAGAGGATGAGAATGGCATCAGATTTTTAAATGGCAATGCCAAAAGTTACAAGAAAGTAGAGGATTCCTTATAAACTCTTGACATTGTTTCCAATGTCTATATTCACTCATGCTACCAATCAATTTTGAAAATAGACTAAAAAGAGAATCTCATAAAATATATTTCTCATACTCCCTTTTCTCAGAAAACCTTGTCTCCAAAAAATGGGTTCCATAAAAGTAATAGAGTTAATGAAGAAAAAGAAGACATGGGGTGTAGGCAATAAGAAATTCAACATAGGCGATAGGCAGAGGATGCTCAGGATGGCACTTAGAAAGCCACCAAAGGACAACTAGTCATGAGTTGTCAGAGGACAACTAGCTATGACTTATCAGGGGACAGTTAGTTATGATGAAGCAAGGGGAGGAGATAGATTATCTGATAGATATGTGTAGGAAATTAAACTGAGTGGAATTTCGTAGAATTGTCGCAAGATATGGGAAGATTTAGTCAGAAATTCCAGAAAGTAAGAGAAGTAAAAATAAACTAGAAGATTGTTAATTTTAGGGAAAATAAGCTGTTCAAAAAGGAAATAAAATAGTACATTCTTAAGGAATGACCAGTAATAAACAGTATCCAAAAAACAGTAAATGTGGATTGTACTATAGTTACATTGTGCTCCAACTGTAAGGTAGAGAGAAGTGTAAAATTCTCATTTCCCCATAATAAACTTTGAAAATGATTAATCAAGTGATCTGTATGTTCATATTATTTAGCAATCTGGAGGTAAATATCAGAAGAAAAAAGATTAAAAGCCAAAATTGCTTCTGGAGAGATGTAGGAAGGCTGTTAAGCAAGGACAGCTGATTATTTTTGAAATAAGTCCTCTAGCACTACTTGACTTTTTAAAATTATGGACATGTACTTCTTCAACAAAAATAAAAATACTGGTAAGTCTTCTTTATAAGCTCTTTTTCTTCTATCTAGTAATTTTTTAATTACAATAATAAATCTGTATGAAATGATGGGAGCCTAAGGCATTAATGAGGGGTGAAAGACATTATCTCCATTTCAAAGTCATTATTGAAGACAAAACAGACCCAACAACCTGAACAGTGAGTACCAAGGATATTTTTCATAATTTCTGGCATCAAGAACAGTTTGAATATCCTTCTTAAGTTTAAAAAGTTACCACCAGAGTACCACTGCCTCCCCAACATAGGAATCAAGGTCTTTTTTTCTCAGTTTTCTTTGTAGTCAGAACACAGTAATGCAGGGTAATGCATGGTAATGCATGGGCTGGCTGACAACCAGCAGTTGAAGGCAGCAAAAGTCTCAGCAGTGAACAGACCAGGCATTCCCCTGTCTTTCTTCTGTCTTGAATTTCTTATTGCCTAGACCCTGTGTCCTCTTTTTCTTTGTTAATTCTTTCTTTTGTGGAGTTAACTTCATACCTCACTTATAGCTAATATCCAAGTACATGAAGGAAATGAGAATGGCACTCCATCTGGTGCAGAGTTCCACCCACATCATCCTTTCCAGCAGTGTCCACATGGGAAGTGAGAGTGAAGTGTGAGCTGCCAGGTGCCTGGTCAGTGCTCCTATGCGAGTTCACATGAGCAGCTGCACCACCCGCTCAAGTCTGCAGTCCTGCTTCCCCCACCCTAGGAATAGGGTCAGCAGAATTGGAAATCACAAATACCTAGAGACTGCTTAGAGTCTCTCACACATACCCCTCAGACAAGTAGCCCTTACCAGGATGGATTTCAGGAGATGCTGAGTGAGTGCGAGGGCAAGACAGATCCACCAACCAAATACAGAAACAGAGAAATTGGAAACTATGCTGCCCTAGTCTGTTTGAGCTACTACAACAAAACACTACCATCTGAATGGCTTATAAACCATGGAAGTCTATTGTTGACAGTTCTTCAGACTGGGAAGTTCAAGAACAAAGTGCTGGCAAATTCAGTGTCTGGTGAGGGGCTGCCTCCAGTCCATGGACTGCCATCTTCTCAATGTATCCTCACAAGGCAAAAGGGACAAGGGAGCTCTTGGGGGTCTCTTTCATTAAAGGGTACAAATCCCACATGTCTGTCAGCTTATGCTATAGGGGCTTTTGTGTAGCTGGGATGCTGAAAGCTATGCCACTGGTATTTTTAATGCCAGCAGGACCACCCATGATGGACAGATTTCAGCCAAGCTTTCAGACAAAGACAGACTAGGGGGAAGGACCCGGCAGTCCACTCCTGAAACAATTAGCTATTGAAAACCCTATGAATAACAGAGAAGCACTGTCAAAGATAGTGCTGGAAAATGAGCCCTCCAGGGTGAAAGGCATTCAAAAGACAACTGGGTAAGAGTTACCTACTCAAAGAAGAGTTGATTTTAATGACAGAAATGGAATAAAGCCCTTGGCACCTCCATTTGCTGATGTGGCACAACTCAAAATAAGAAGAAACACATTGGCTGCAACAATGGGCTCAAATATTTTAAAAAAAAAAGATCGTGTGCATGGTAATGTCAGGTAGTGTTCTGTTTTGTTGTACATAGGGTCACTATGAGTCAGATCTAACTCCACAGCGCTTAACAATAGTCCCATTCATAAGGGCTCCATCCTCATGGCCTTATCATCTCCCCAAGACCCTGCCTCCTAATACCACCACATTAGAGCTAAGGTTGCAATGTATGAATGCTAAAGGACACAAGCATTGAGACCATAGCACATGCTAAGGACAGTGAGCACTAGCAAACAAGGAGCCTCTGGATCATGCGGTCTACAGAAGCAGGTAGAGGCCAGAACAGAATGACTGCTGGAGGCTCCACCCAAATGCAGGCCAGATGCTGCAGCCTCAGTGTCAGGAGGCAGTGCTAAGACAGGCCCCCGGGCCCAAGTCCAGAGGGGGAAGATGTTCACAGAGCTGTTTGAATCTCGCTCTTAAAGTGGGAGGAGACCATTAAGTGTTCCAAGTCCCACTTGACTCTTAGGAGAGAATCACTGAAAAGGCAGCTGATGTCATTGTCACCAGGGTTGATCGAGGGCGTTGGCCCATCTGGACCACCATAAGATAGCCAGGAAGCACCAGCCTCTGAGCCAGGACAAGTAAAAGGCATTGAGGGAATGTGTGCTGGACCCAAAAGGCCAGGTTTACCACTAAAAAGTGTTTGATTTTTGGTCAGCCAAATGTTTTTTAAGTATATCAACTGATGATTCTTAAAGGAACCTCTTGTGATGTAAATAATCTTGAGCCACGGCATAACTTTGTTGTTGTTAGGTATCATTGAACAGGCTCTAACTCATAGCAACCTTCATGGCTGATTGTTTTCAAGATTGTTTCAGGAGTAGGCTGCTACACCTTTCTTCCATTTTTGCAGTGCTAGGGATCGAACTCCGAGCCTCAGAGAGCACAGAGCAGCACTCTACCAACTGAGCTAAACCCCAGCCCACTGCATAACTTTAGGTCTCTGACTACTGTAATTTCTGGAAGCAAGTCAAACAAGTACAAAAATAGGAAGGACTGTTTCTAGTATTTATACTCTGTCAGCTATTAGAGGGTCTATGGAATAAGTGGGCCTCCTAGACAGGAAAGGAAACCCCGCACTGAAGTAGAATTCTGCAAAGGGAGAAGGACCCTCTTACTGACCCTGAGGACAATCAGAATCATAAATTTATCATTGTAGGTTAACCCCAATTTGGGTCTCTGCACAAAACACCTAAAGAGAACCTTTTATATAGATAGAGATATTTTTAATTGACAAATAATATTAGCATGTATTTATGGGCTACAACGTGATCTTTAGATTTGTGTATATAATGTGAAGTGATTAAAGCAGACTAACATATCCATCACCTCACCTACTTATTATTTGTGGTCTTCTACTCTTGGAGCAACTTTGAAATATATGGTATAGCAGGGCACCATGGAACACATGTGTAATCCCAGTATCTCAAGAGGCTCAGGCAGGAGGATCACCCTAAGTTTGAGGCAACTTAGTGGGCCCTTGTCTCAATATAAAAATTTTAAAAAGGTGTCTGGGTTTTCAGCTCAGTGGTAGAGCACTTGCCTAGCAGGCACAGGGCCCTGGGCTCAACCCCCTAGTAGTGCAAAAAAAAAAAAAAAGGTATTATTAACTATAGCCATCATGTTATACAATTGATGACTCAAAATTATTTCTATTATCTAATGGAAACTTTATGCTCTGTCACTAACATTCTTTAACTTGAAACTTTAAGAAGGCAACAAAATTTCCTGAGAATATCTAAGTTCCTTTTATAATGTGGGGACATAGGTGGACCACCAGTCGTTCTGTTTGTCAACATAAAACAAACAACAGAGAATACATAGGGGATTTTTAACCTGAGTGCCATTTCCTACATAGTGCACAAAGCCGGTGATGACTGTCAAGCAGATCTGTCCAAATCTTTTTGTTTATATTTCAGATTGCTCTTAGCATAGGCTGATTCATATTGATCTTCCTTTGCAGCCACATCATATACAATTTTTAAGTACAGAAAATTTGTAATCTATGAGGTCTTTTAAATTTAGCATTCATTTTTGACCATGGTTGCTTGGCACGGAAGGCCTGTGGCATGTGCTATTTTGCACTTTCTTTGAGACACACATTCCAATCCCATATTCTGCAGGATTAATGGTCTGAACCAAGGCACCACCTTAGTGAATAAACCTACCCAAATTCTCAAATCTGCATTTCAACACAATTCAGTCACTCTTTTGTGCTATATGTCATAACTTTTATGAAGTGGACTAAAGTTATGTTTCAGTGTACAAAGTGGCTTCCAAAAGAAAGTCAGCTGCTAGTGCTGATGATAACAATGAAAAAAAAGTGAAAACATCTGAGCAGGTCACAGTTCTCACTAGAGAATCTAAATATTGCCTATATTCAGAGTGAAATGTCGAGTTTGGCAGCACCTACATTCTAGAGGACTCCACTGTGCATTCTACATAAAAACAACAAAGATAATTTTTAAAACTGTTTCTGGACATTTCATAGTCCTGTGAAATAAAAATTGCTCATTGAGGGAGCAACAAGTCATTTTTGTAAGAGTCACTTAAACTTTTCAGTTATACTTATGGGGAAAGGTATATGGTACAATGGTGAAGATTCTTATTGCTCTTGAGATATAACTTGACTAGAAAAAACATAGCTCAACCACCAGCTATATTAGGCCTTTCTTATGTGACAACTGCAAAATGTTTGCTTTCCCCAGCCAGCCCTGCCACCTGATCACCATGTCTGTAAGGTTGCAGCTGTCTCTCTCTCCAACCCAAGGGCTCTGTGTTGACATCACTCTTGCCCATGGTCATCCTCCATGTACTCAGGTGGTAGATAGGATGATCCCTAAGTGGGCAGAGCGTTGGCCTGCCTTGACTTCACTCTAAAAACAACTCCCTGTAAAGAAGAAAAATGCATATGGTGACACTCCCTGGGTGGCAATATGAAGAGTTACCAAAATAACAGCAACTACTCAATCACATTTATTCATTTACTTTTTTTTTCTTTTTGTGTTAAATTCTTTAAAAAATAAACAGCATAACTCTTCATCATCTTGAAAAGCACACCTCTTTGTCATATCAGCCATCGATCGCTTGCCTACACACACATACATTATTACCTGATGAAGGTGAAATTTTTTAACTTGATGGGCTTAACCTCACCTGCCTGAGACCCACCAAACTGCACAGGTCTTCTCTCCCTTCACAGGAAACTTATCCCTCCTTTTCACCATCTTCTCACATACTGGGAAGAAGCTGCATTGACTGATGCAGCATGTGCTTAGCATATTTGACACCTGGACTATTTTATAATACCCTCCCTTCCACTACATGACAAACTCATTTTCATTAATAATCATGAAATAAAGTAAATAATAATAATGGCCAAGCTAATACAAGCAGGAATAAGTTCCTTTTACTCAATTTCATGCCTGCCACCATACCACTATAGCATCCAATCCTGTCAAATCTCAGAAGTTAAACAGGGTAGGGCCTGGTTAGTACTTGGATGGGAGACCACCTGGGAACACCAGGTGCTGTAGGTTTGGGAGAATGACCCAGCAACCCACTCCCCCCAAAAAATCTGTCATTGAAACTCTGTGAATAGCAGAGAAGCACTAACAATAAATAGTGTTTCACCTGTTGTACATTGACTCCACAGCACCTAACAACAACTGAATTTCATATATACAAAATCATGTCCATAAAATTAAAATAATCAGCCAGGCATAGTGGCGCACACCTGTAATCCCAGCAGCTCAGGAGGCAGAGGCAGGAGGATCACAAGTTCAAGACCAGAGGCAGTCTGCGAAATTTAGCAAGACCCTGTCTCAAAAAGTAAAAAAATGGGCTGGAGGTGCAGGTCAGTGGTCCAGCACTTGCAGAGCATGCAAGCGCAAGGCCCTGGGTTCAACCCCCAGTACTGAAAAAAAATTTTTTTTAATTATCATAAAATATAATAGCACAAAAAAGAAAAAAGTAATAAATTAATGCTTTTTAATGACCTGTATTTGCCTCTTGAATCTGTACTTTCCCCAGGGCTGACAGTACCCACAAGGGGACATGGAGTCAAGTGAGTGCTTTTTAACATCTGAAGGTGAAACTGGGTGAGGAGGTGGAGTCTACAAACCCAACACTGGGGAGGCTGAGAGAAGAGGATTGCCAGTAGTTCAAGATCAGCCTAGGCTACACAGCAAGATCCTGCCGCCTGGGCAGAAGATGACTCACTGACTATATCATGCTTGGTTCAGTTACAAGAAGGAATTTAGGCTTTTACATAATTTATCACACTTAGCCTTTTTAGTTTCATCCAGAGCATCTAAAATGCTCAAAACTGTTTTAGTAAACATGTGTAGGATAACAGAGTATCCTTCTGGATCGTGCCTCCTTTTTGGCAAAATTATTTCAGATTCATGCCTGGCTCTTTACTTGCTATAGATAATTTCCTAGCAACATATAATGGCTTATAAAGTATCCCCATAAGGTGATAGTCATTATCTTGGCTGCTTTTTTTTTTAAATATGCCTGTGCATAGAATCTAGTCCTCAAGTCATAAAATCATGCACAGTAGGCCTTGTGAGGCACATTAACTTCATGGTCCATTCCTTTAGCTGCTCTCACAGTCTGGGCTCTTCATGTTTCTTGTTTTACACAACTGTTGATACCTTTATCTTATATGTGTTGCTATTACTGGACAGTAAAATGAGTCTCTCACCAATTCACTTAATAAATGTTTACTGAGTCCCTATAAGAGTGAACCAAATATAGCACCTGCGTTCAAGGGACTTAGAGACTAGAGAGAATCTAGGCATGTAGGAAATTACAATGTAGGGGCCCTGATGATGCCTTGACTCTGCCATATGACAGTATTTTATCCTTCTGTGGACTTGGAAAATACTCTATAGAACATCAAAAGATGAGTAAATTTATATAATTTATAGCAGGTAAGTGAATGGATACCTGAGTTCTATAGTCTACCTATTATAAGGTTGCTAATTTGTAAAATCTCTGTTGGGAGGATTTAGAAATACCAATTCTCAGTACCCAAAAGAAGAAAGGAAAAGCATCATTGGTATATCAATTATTATCATAAAGCATCATAATAATATCAATTATTATCACCCTGGATATAAACAGGCAGATTACTTGAAGAACAGTGACTTGGTTGTATCTCCAGAGTCTGTGGTGCCCTGACCTCCTCCTGTGTGCCCGTTATAAAATGGCCTGGGGTTAAGGTGCTCTCCAGCTCTGTGTGGATCTTGGAAACAATAGGGAGAGAGATCTTACCCACAGAGAGCTGAGAATGCACTGCTGTCAAATTCTTACTTAATGTTACCTTAAGTGAATAAAGTGTTCCAAAGCACTTATGATGAATATCTACCTCTTAGAGCTCTGAATTCCTTACTCACTGCCTTGTTTTAATAATCAATAGATTATTCAGGCATGGTGGCACATGCCTGTAATTCCAGCACCTGGGAGGCAGAGGCAGGAGGATCATGAGTTCCAGACTAGCCCAGGCTACATAGCTTCAAGGCTAGCCTCAGCTACATAGAGAAATGGTCTCAAAAAAAATCTATTAATTTGAAGGCTGTGAAAGAAAAATGTCCACTGATTTTTTGTCAAATCTTCCCCAATACAAGTGAGTAAGATGTAGAAATTTGCAGAAGACTATGGCTTTTACCCTAAAAAGAAAAATACTCTGTAGAGCCATCAAAAAGCTGAGGATGCAAAGAAGTCTAAATGAATTAAGTTCCAGAGAAGGACAAACCTTGACTAGGGGAGTACAGACTGGCAATTGTTCTTGTCTCTGAGGGCACCTGCCAAGGCAAGACAGAGTAGGAGAGAACCAGCTTGCCAGATGTATGGAGACTTTGCTGGGGTAAAGAAACAACCAGATGACCACGTGTGAGCTGGCAGAGCATAGTGGAATCTGGAGGACATCTAAATGCTCAGTTACTTCTGTGTCCCAGCCAATTCTACCCATTGGAATTTTGCTTAGGAAATTGTGACATAGGAGCTAGGGCAGGGTTGAAAAGCAGAGGAAGATCTTTCATGAACTCATATTATTTAGATCTCAAAGCTTTGCTGGAGGGAGGGACTTGGCATTTGACTTCACAGTCAAGACACTTGAAACAAGAGGTGACTTAAATTTGTTTAAGAAATAAATGGGTTCTAATTCTGCTCAAGTCTGAGTAGGTCAAAAAGCTCAATTCTTGGGGCCTGGCGTGATGGTTCATGCCTGTAATCCCAGCGGCTCAGGAGGCGGAGGCGGGAGGATCGCAAGTTCGAGACCAGAGGCAGTCTGCGTAACTTAGCGAGACCCTGTCTCAAAAAAAAAAAAAAAAAAAAAATCGGCTGAGGTGCAGCTCAGTGGTCCAGCACTTGCAGAGCATGCAGGCGCGAGGCTCTGGGTTCAACCCCCAGTACCGCAAAAAAAAAAGCTCAATTCTTGCCCTAGTTGCCTGATGGAGGAAAAAATAATTCCATAATCCCTTTCTGAGGAAAATATTATGTAATTCAAGTTCTACTATTCTACCATGTATAATGTGGCTCATAACCAGGAAAAAAGGTCATCAATACAAGTAGACCTACAGAACACGAAGATGGTAGAACAAGTAGTATCTTTAACTAATATACATGCGGTAAATAAACTGGAGGAAATTTTCAACAAATTGGGTGAAAAGATGGAGAATCTCCATAGAATAATAATAAACCAAATCAACTGAACTGAAAAAATTTCTGAATTGAAGAACTCATTGGACAAGCTTATCAACAGACTGAGTACAACAGAAGAAATGATTAATGAACTTGAAGAAAGGTCAGTAAAAACCATGTAAACTGAAGCACAGAAAAGAAGAAATTGGAGTCTTGGGAAAAAAACTAAAAGAGAACATTTTATTTGTAATGTTTAAAATCATAATAACCAAAATTTTTCTAAATTTAATTAAAGTTATCAACCAGCAGATTCAAGAAGCTCTGCAAACCCTAAGCAGTAATAAGTGCAAAGGAATCAATATCTGGTATATCACACTCAGATGGCAAAAATAAGGAGAAAGAAAAAATCTTAAAAGCAGCCATAAGGAAAAATAGATATATTGCATCAGTAAAGGAATACCAAGTGGAGAGCCTAGACTTCCACTCTTGTAAGAGTATAACAAATACTCCAATGTTTCTGCCAGGATAGTGTTAGGGAAGGTCAAGAAAGGAGCCAGGACTTTCATCCCCAACAACCAGTAAGAAGCTCCACACCACAGTGTCAGTACAGACCATGTAGGAAGCCTCGATTTCCACTCAGAAGTAGCAAGGAGCCTTCTCCCTCTCCATTAATCCATTTAATCAATGGAGTTTAAATGGAGAGCCTGGATTTTTTTACTTCCACCTGTGAGTAGGAGGTAGTGGTTCCCCTTCTCCCATTAAAGCAATACCAGAGAAAACCAACTAAAACAGAAGGTTTAAATAAGATACAGAGTTCCAGAATATAATATGAAAATGTCCAGTCTCAATAGAAAATCACTCACCATACCAAAAGCCAGAATTTCTCAAACTGGATGGGAGAAGACAATGGATTCTAACACCACAATAACAGAGCTATTAAAATAATCTAAACAAATATCTTAATTCCATCATAACAAAAATTCTTCAGCAAGCAATTCTGTTTACTCTGGAAACAAATGAAACAAAGTTGAAAGGATTGGTAAAGAAATAAACAGTCTCAGCAAAGAAATAGAAAACATAAAGAAGATCCAGATGGAAATTTTAGAACTGCAGGATAGAATAAAAATTAAAAGCTTCATGGATGAACTAAATGGCAGAATGGAAGGACAGAGAAAATAAGCAGTGAATAGCAAGATGGAACAACAGAAATTACAATGTGAACAGAGAGAAAATAGACTGAAAAAAATGAGCAGAACCTCAGGGTCCTGTATGACAATAACAAAATAACTCACCTTTGTGTCATTGAAGTTTTGAAAGGGAAGGAAAAAGAAGGCAGGATTGAAAGAGTACTTGAAAAGATAATGGTTGAAAACTCCCCAGAGTTTGCAAGAGACATGACCCTGCAGATGAGCAAATCCCAAAGAAATTACCTCCAAGACATGTCTTGAGATTAAATGCCTAAAAACTAAAAATAAAGGAAAAAATATCCAGAAACGGCCAGAGACACCACCTTGGCTATGAAATTCAATTTGAATGACAGTGGATTTCTCATCAGAAGAGTGGTCACCTCTGGGTAGGTTACTACCTGGCAAAGAATACAAGGAAGCTGTTATGGCTAAATATGAAATGCCCCCCAGAGGCTCATGTGTTAAATGCTTCATCTTCAACTGTTGGTGCCATTTGGAGGTAGTAGAAACTTTGGGAGGTGGGGCCTACTTGAAGGAAGTGGGTCACTGGGAAGCATACCTTTAAAGACTATACTTGGTCCCATGACATTCTGCCCAAGCACCTGGGGCCAAGCAACGATGGACTGAACCCTCTGAAACCAGGAGCTAAAGTAAAACTTTCCTCCTTTTTTGTTAGGTGTCATGGAGTCAGTATCTGACTCATAGCAATGCTACTTACAACAGATGAAACACTATTGTCAGTGCTTCTCTGATGCTCATAGTAGATTGTTATTTCAATAGCAGATTGATGTTTTTGGGAGTGGGTTGCCAGGTCCTTCTCCCAAGCCTACAGCACCTGGTATTCCCAGGTGGTCTCCCATCAAAGTACTAACCAGGACCTACCCTGCTTAGCTTCAAAGATCTGATGGGATTGGACCCCGCAGTGCTACAGCTGCAAGTATTTTCCTCCTTTAGCTTCTCTGAACTGAATCTTTCCCCCCTTAGGTTCTCTCAGGTACTTGGTCACAGTGACAAAAAAAAAAAAATCTGGCTAATACAGAATCTATTTGTACAATTGTATTTTTTTTTTTTCAGTATGAGGGGTTGAACCCAGGGCCCTGCGCTTCCATGCTTTGCAAGTGCTGTACCACTGAGCTGCAACCTCAGCCCATTTTTTTACTTTTTGAGACAGGGTCTTGCTAAATTACGTAGACTGCCTCTGGTCTCAAACTTGTGATCCTCCTACCTCTGCCTCCCAAGTCACTGGGATTACAGGTGTGTGCCACCATGCCCAGCCCTATAACTGTATCTTGATTTGAGTGATGGTCACATGATAAAAATTCATCTAGCTGTATGCTCAGGATGTATGCCCTGTTTTAGATGCAAATTTTTCTCAGTAATATAAAAGTATAGGTGTTTAAATTTTGGTTTGAAACAAGGAGAGACTGGGAATAAAGTAGCTATATTATCTCAGATTCCTCATTAGCCTGGCCTGGGATGGCTGTAGTCACAATCTCTTCTCCCACCACTCACCCTTCTGGTGGGAGAACAAATGAAGGTGCCTATGTTAAGGGCCTGCAGCCGTAGCCCTGTGGCATCCAATCCCATCAGATCTCAGAAGCTAAGCAGGTCGGGCCTGGTTAGTACTTGAATGGGAGACCTCCTGGGAACACCAGGTCCCATAGGCTTGGGAGAAAGACCCAGCAACCCACTCCCAAAAATCAGTCCACCATTGAAAACCCTATAAATAGCAGAGAAGCACTGACAATAGTGTTTTGCCTGTTGTACATAGGGTCACTATGACTCGGATACCAACTCGACAGCACCTCACAACAACAACAATGTTAAGGAGTTTGGCTGTGTTTCAATTGGGTAGCCGGGATGGTCAGAGGGTAGAGGTCAATGTTCCTTTTTAATACCCTCTGTTTGTCATATAATTAACTCTAGCCATTGGCAGATCTAACCACTGATTTCAGAGCCTAGTAACTAACCCAGAGAATCTCAATGAGACTCAATGCTGGTACACATTAGACTACAATACCAATGTCCAGATCCCATCATAGACAGTTCCCTCGAATCCTTGATGTTGGTCCAGGTATAGGATTGTTTTTTAAAGTTCCTCCAGTGATTCTCATATGCAGCCAGGATTGAAATTCACTGCATTAGCAAATGAACACAGTGATATTGAAACATGATCTAAACCCTACTGCAAACAAACTCAAAGTTAGCAGCACAAAATTGGATGCAAAAAAAAAAGGCGAAAGAAGGAAGGAAGGAAGGAGAGAAAAGAAAGAGAAAGGAAAGAAATGGAAGAAAGGAAGAAAGAAAAGAAAAAAAAAAGAAAAGAAAAAAGTCCTGTTTCCAATCCAGGCAATGGCAGGGGGCCAGAAAGCAGAGTGGGTTTTCCTCATGTTAAATAGCAGTGATTATGGAGGAGCATGACATGCTACTTAGGTTTTCCAGACAGCTCTATCTCCAGCACTAGGACTTTAATTGAGCTCAGTCCCCAGAGCCCATCAACAGACAGGCAGGAAAAGAAACTCATCATCAAGATTTGCTATTGGACTCAATTTTCAGACCCAATTCAATCAAAGAATGTTTCCCACAAGCTTTATGAGATACGTGTCTTCAGTCTTCAGCATCTCTGAAATAGCCTGTGAAAGACAGTTGAGCCCTGAACCCTGGACATTTTTTATTTAGTCCAACTTTGAGTGACTTGGCTACAATTGCAGGATGTGTTTAAAAGTCAGGCAGGATCTCCTGGGTTATATGCACACACAATTCCAAGACAAAAGTGCTGTAAAATCAAAATGCAAAGTGGGCCATAGCTCCAGATTTCCCCAGAGCCTCCCTTTGAATTCTAACAGCAAGTTTAGCATCTCTGCCCTGAGCTGGTATGGATGGTGTTGGAGGTAGGCCCTGAGTTCCTGCATTTACCTGTGATTGCAGTTTTCCTTGCTAGCTTCCCATATCAACTCTGGCCCTAACTCAAGCCCACTTCTTGGCTAGGGATAGGACACCTGCCTTGTACCTGCAAGACCATTTTTCCCCCTCTGAAGTCAAATCCTGTTCTCTGTGCCCCTATTCACTTGCTGAGAACTTGCTGTGAAATAGACATGAAAATGAGCACATCCTCCTCAGGAATATCTATTGTCTTCTGCTTATGCACCCATTTCCTGCCCAAAATTTGCGCCATGAATTCCAGCACCAGTTAAACAAGCGCAAATATTTTACAACCATTTCATATTAGGTGTTACCCTCATTGAATCTAGTCACTGTGGGGTGTTAGTGTTCCCAGTCTCTGTCTTCCAGAGCCCTGACTTCCTGCCTCCCTAGGATCCAAATTCCTAAGGTTTCAGCACATTCCATGAAGACTTCACCAGAGGTCTCACATGTGGAAACCCAGAGTTCTTCAGACAGAAATAATTATTATTCTATTACTTCATCTTTTTCCAAAAAGATATTGACTGTACACATATACAACAATAGAATTTTTGACAGGAAAGAATTGTTTTGCCCTAGAGTAGCAAGTAGTTTTTATCTCTCGTAACCCTAATCAATTAGCAGGAGCTGCCTAGAGAGCCACCTTAAGAATTCTGAGGCTGGATATAAGCCTGGCTAGAAATCTTATCTTGATCTATTAGCACTGTCTGCCATAGACAAGGAGAGTATCAGGATGTACATCAAATGTCTGCAGACACCAATTCTATTCCAAGTTAGGAGCAAAGTCAGGCCTAAAATTCAGGTTTCTGACACTCAGTTGTTCTATTAAAGAACATTCAAAGAGGCATACATCTGGGTTTATCAAAAAGAAATCAAGTATGATCTATGGCATTACAGAACGCCACTTTGCCTTGAAATGTTTTTACACAAAAAAATTCATGTCTTTAATAAATTAAAGGGCTGGCATGAAGATTAACTACTTAACAACAAAACCTGAGAGCTGATCATTTGGAGCACTCACTAAGTGACTATGGGAGAGAAATTAACAAAATCTAAACTCGGAGATAATCATATAAACTAGTGGTGAAATAAGACATGTTGTTTTTGTTGTTAGGTGCTGTCAAGTCAGGTCTGACTCTTAGTGACCGTGTGTACAACATAATGAAACACTCCCTGACATTGTGCCATGCCCAGCACTGTCAGTGCTTCTCTGCTATTCATAGGGTTTTCAATGGCTGATTGTTTCGGGAGTGGGCTGCCAGGTCCTTCTCCCATATTTGTGGTGCTGGGGATCGAACCCAGGGCTGCAGAGCTTGCAAAGCAGCACTCTGCCAACTGAGCTAAGACCACAGTTTATAAGAATTCCATTTACTCTGAGTTATTTAGAGTCATGACTCCTGAGGAGATAATATTTACTCACATTGCAAAGAAAAAAAGTAACATAATGCTTTATTTTTGGTGGTCTCCATAAAGTGTGAAAACGATTCTCTTTGATGTAATGATTTGTGGAGCTAAACATTCATCTGAAAAGGAAAAGAAGAATTTTAAACCATGAATGCCTTTGGAGTCAGCAATGTTCATAGATTAGCCAAAAATCCCATGAAGAGAAAAACTAACTTCCCATTTCCTAGGAGAAGAAACCTCCAAGCCACTCTTCTAATTGTATCAGAAGGGTAATGAGACATGATGAAATAAATAGCAAACTGACAGGGATATCCCAGGCCCGGGGCTTAAAGGACATGAGTTTCCCAGGAAAAAAGTTAGAGGGAAGAAGGAAGGAAGGAATTCTGGTCCTGGCGACTCAATAATGCCAACTTCACATTGGTCACTTTGTTCAACCAGGCTTGCAGTGGTTACAGGACCTCTGCCCATGAGGCAAGAATTCTTCCATAGGATAAAGTGATAAGAAGTCTTTCTCCAGTGATGAGGAAGAATGGGTGGCTGCCTGTGGACTTGCTAGTTAGCTGACTTTCTGGTTGATTCCATGGCCTTGCAGTTCTGTGCTATTTACTCAAGTTTACAGGCCAGGGTTGGGTGACAGGGTCCCAGTAAGGACAAAGACCAGCCGTTGCCCCTTGTCAAGTCCACATCTCACCATTGCCTTGGAATCACCAACATAACTGATAGCAGGAGGATCATGGAAGGCTAAAGAACCCCCAAAATAAGAAAGATGGTTCCCCTTCAATTACAGCAAGAGCAACCTGATGTCTGCCCACTAACATCATTTAAGATCCAATATAAGCCAGTCACAGTGGCACAGGCCTGTAATCCCAGACACTGGGAGGGGAGAGGGAGGCAGGAGGATCAGAGGTTCAAGGCCAGAGGCAGCCTATGTAACTTAGCAAGAGCCTGTCTCAAAATAAAAAGTAGAAAACAGGCTGAGGGCGCAACTCAGTAGTAAAATACTTGCAAAGCATGTGTGAGGCCTTAAATTCAACCCCTAGTATCACAAAAAACAAAAAGGAACCTCCAATGTAAACCTCTGTTATACCTATAAACTTCAGGCATTGAAAATCCATGTGTACACAGATGAAGTTCATGGACTTCTTTTTTTCTTTTTTGAGACACGATCTCATGATGTAGCACAATCTGGCCTTGAACTCACAATCTTCCTGCCTCAGCCCCCCAAGTGCTGAGATTATTGGCATGCGCCAATATGTGCAGACTGATTTTTTAAATCTACTTTTCTTAATTAAAAAATGCAAAACAAAATTATATCAATAATTCTTGTGGACTGAGACTATATATCTATGTCAAATGACTGCCTTCAGCAATTTTTTTTAACTACATAATTACAAACCTGCAAGAGGTGTGGTGTATAATGAAGTCAGTGGTATAACCTTAACTGACTCCATGCTAATAGGTGTCTTTCTCATCTTGCAAATTACAACCTGAAAAATGATGACATGCCTGGAAAGCGGTGATGGGGATTCATGAAGCTTAACACCAAGAGTCAGAAAATGCCCACAAGAAGCTGTCACAGGCAGATTTATTATGACATTAGATAATATGCATATGGCATTAATTATACCCTCTAAGTTTTGCTATATTGCAGCCCCAGACAGAGTGTCAGGCAGCAACACCCCATCCAGTGGCTTACAACCACTTAACAGTGACATCTTTGTCACAGACAACCTGCTGTACTAGATACCCCAAGTCCCAGAGAACAGAATGTAAGGGCTCCATCTTGCTTCACAATTGTGGGCAGCTAGATAACATGGAGCTATTGATGGGAAAGCAGTACTTCTCCCCCAAAAAGCACATCTACGGATTGAATGGATAATGAGTGACTGAGGGCTGCAAACAGGATTAGAGAAGGGATTTGGGTTTGGTGTTTTAGGGGCAGTTTTTGTTTTGTTTTTTGTTTTTAGCTAAGGCAAGAGATTACTAGAGATGGAAGCAACAAAAAAGGAAAGCAGAGGATATTAACAGCTCTCTCTTTATCTTTGAATTATTGATTCTCATGACTAGAAATAACCTGAAACTTTCAGCCAATTCTTTCATCCTTAAACCCTTATACAATATCCCACCAAAAGAGCATTCAGACTCCTGCCCCACACCTGCTGCAACTCCAATCACCAAAATACATTACTCCCAAGTCAGCCCTTGGTCTTGGGCAGCTCTGATGAAAACGAGTTCATTTTCCTGTTGAGCCAAAATCTGTCCCCTTGTAACTAATCACTGCTTGGGGAAACAGGGAATGACCCTTCCCTCTTCTAGTGATAACCAGTTGAATGTTTGCTAAAGCCTATAATGTCCACAGAGTACTCTTCCTCAACGTGGCATAGATCTATCTGGCTCCGTCCCACTGAGATATTATCATCAAATAATGTTTTTACATATTAATAGCGCACAAAAGCAGAGAATACCAGAAAGATGTCTATCTATGTTTTATTGACTATGCAAAGGCATTTGAATGTGTGGATCACAAAAAATTATGGGTACCACTGCAAAGAATGAGAATACCAGAATACTTAATTGTACTCATGAAGCATCTGTACATGGATCAGGAGACAGTTATACAAACTCAACAGGGAAATGCTGCCTGGTTTAAAAATCAGGAAAGGTGTGGGAAAGGTGTGTGTCAGGGCTGTATCCTTTCACCGTACCTCTTCAATCTCTATGCTGAGTAAATAATCCAATAAGCTGGGCTTTATGAAGAAGAATATTGCATCAGGATAGGAGGAAGACTCATTAATAACCTGCATTATATACATGGCACAACTTTGCTTGCTGAAAGTGAAGAAGATTTGAAGATCAAAGATGAAGATCAAAGAACAGAGCCTTCATCGTGGATAGTGCCTCAACATCAAGAAAACAAAAATCTTACTACTAGGTCAGTAACCAACTTTTGATAAGTGGAGAAATGATTGAGGCTCTCCAAGATTTTGTTTTACTTGGTTCCATAATCAACACCCACAGAAGCAGCAGTCAAGAAATCAAAAGACACATTGCATAGGGGGAAAAACTGTTGTAAAATACTTTAAAGTGTTGAAAAGTAAAGATGTCACATTGAAGATAAAGGTACAGCTGACTCATGTCATGGTATTTTCAGTCATATCATATGCTTATGAAAGCTGGACATTGAATAAAGAAGACAGGAGAAGAATTGATGTTTTTGAATTATGGTGCTAGAGATGAATACTGACCATATTATGGACTACCAAAAGGAACCAACAGATCCAGCCTAGAAGAAGTGCAACCCGAGTGCTCTTTGGAAGCAAGGATAGCTAAAATGCGCTATTTTGGACATGTTGTCAAGAGGGACCAATGCCTGGAGAAGGACCGATGCCTGGGAGTGGCGGGTCAATGAAAAAAAGGAAAATGCTCAACTAGATGGAATGACAGTGTCTGCAACAATGGGCTTAAAAATATAAAAATCCATATGTATGGCACAGTGTCAGGTAATGTTTTCTTCTGTTGTACATAGTCACTATAAGACTGACTCGACTTTATGGCACATAACAACAACATATGACACGGTACAGTAATTCGATACATGTATACAGTATGCAATGATCAAATTGGGTACAGCATTTCCCCTCAAAAATTTATCATTTCTGTATGATGGGGACCTTTAGACTCTGCTTTTTTAATTATTTTGAAATATATCATAAATTTATGTAGACTACAATTGCCTGACTGTGCTACAGAACACCAGAACTAATAGCTCCTATCTAACTGTATTTTGGTACCTATTGTTCAGCCTCATTCCATCTCTCCTCTCCCCTACCCTTCCCAGTCTCTAAAGACCACTATTAAAGTGAAAATAACTTTTAAAAGCAGAAAAGAGAAAAATTTTAAATAATCATTTTATAACAAATGGTGTGCATAGAAGTTGTTGTTGTTGTTGTTGTTAGGTGCCATTGAGTCGGTATCCAACTCATAGTGACCCTCATAGGGTTTTCAATAGTTGTTTCGGGATTGCCTTGGGAGTGGGTTGCCAGATCCTTCTCCCATTTTTGCGGTGCTGGGAATTGAACTCGGGACCTCAGAGACTGCAGCGCAGTGCTCTACCAACTGAGCTAAATCCCAGCCCGTACATAGAAGAGTTACTATATATTCTCACATCTAATTCACATTCTTTAACAGTTTTAGAGGACTAAAAATCAGGTGAAGATTAGAATACAGTGAGGGTCAGATTCTCTGTCAAGAGAGTTCTCACTCTCTACCATGATTCAAATCCACACCTGACTTTTTAGCCCTCTAAAATTGTTGAAGGGGCTGGGATTTAGCTCAGTTGGTAGAGTACTGTTCTGCATTTTCTAAGGATGCAGGTTCAATCCTCAACACTGCAAAAATGGGAGAAGGATATGACAGTTCATTCCCAAAACAATCCTGAAACAATCAGCCATTGAAAATCCTTTGAGGGTCACTATGAGTTGGACATGTTGGCACCTAACAATAACAACAATAACAAAACTGTTGAAAAGGTGCTGATTAGAGAATATGCAGCAATTGATAATAAGGAAGCATCAAAGGATAACTTTCCTAAAAAAAAAATATAACATCATGACTTTAATAGAACTATGTATATATATATTAGATTTTTTATTTAATTCATGGTCAAATGAGGGAACCAGTAAGATGTTACAATCAGTTCAAAGGAAAAACCAAAGACCAGACACATTAATAGATAATGAATATTGAAATGAATGTGCAAACAAGAACAAAACTGGCTCCTGTCACAGAGGGGGAAGGAGGACAATTAAATTGGTACATGGACAGGATGTTTATAGACAATTTGCATGCTTATAGACAAGAATCATCTGTAATTTACAGGTTTAAAATAACTCAAAAGCAATGCATTTGCTTGCTCAGGCTTCCTTAATAAAGCACCTTGACCTGGGTGGCTTAAAAAGCAGAAATTTATTGTCTCCTGGTTCTGAAGGTTAAAGTCCACAATCAAGATGTCAGCAGGGTGGCTTTCTTCTTAAGGCTGTGATAATCTGTTCCCTCCCTCTCACCAAACTTTTGATAGCTCACTGAGAATCACTGGCATTCCTTGGCCTGCAGAGCATCATCCAGATCTGTACCTTCATCTTCCCATGACAACATCTCCCTGTGCGCGTCTGTGTCCAAACTTCCTGTTTCTATAGGGATATAAGTCATACTGAATTGGGAGGGTGTATCCAACTGCAATATAATTTCAGCTTTAATTCATCTGCAGTGGTCCTATGTCCAAACAAAGGCATATTCCAAGGTACTGGGAGTAAGGACGTTACCATAGGAATTTTGGAGAAACACAATTCATAATGACTACAGAACCCCACATAATCAGAATAATATGAAGATATGT
The DNA here is from genome assembly GCA_007922755.1 of Pedetes capensis. Lineage (NCBI taxonomy): Eukaryota > Metazoa > Chordata > Mammalia > Rodentia > Pedetidae > Pedetes > Pedetes capensis. The sequence continues at coordinate 22,858 of VMDO01019689.1, forward strand.
GTTCTGCACAATGCATAGCTTTCCACGGAAGCACAAATTCCTTCCCTACAGAGCCATATAGAGAACTTCCATAAAACAATTCCAGGAAATATTAAAAGAATAAAATCTGAAGGCCTGGATATTTAAGTTTGAAAGTCCTCTGCCAGGGTACATTTTTCCTCTGGGAAATGATGACTATTACTATTTGGAAATTATTCTGGTAGATTTGAGTTCTTGAATTCTGATGTTGTGGCAAGAACACTGAAAAAATTTAGAGCATTCAATCATTTATTCAAAAAACCAATTCAGCAGAGTTTCTATTAAATTCCAGGTTCTGTACCAGCCCACTGGGACCAGTCTTGGCTACATATTAGAATTGTTTGGGGAATGTATTAGTTAGGTCAGTCTGCATAACAAAGTACCCCAGACAGCGTGGCTTAAACAACTGATATTTGTTTTCTCACAGTATGGAAACTAAAACTCTGAAATCAAGGTGTTGACACACTTTGTTTCTTCTGAGAGAGCCTGTCTTCTTGGCTTATAGGTGGCTGTCTTCTTCCAGTGTCTTCACATGGCCTTCCCTCCGTGTTTATGTCCTCAATTCCTCTCCTCTTCTTATGAAGGCATGAGTCATATGGATTAGGGCATATCCATGGCGTCATTTTACCTTAATTACTTCTCTCTCTCTCTCTCTCTCTCTCTCTCTTCTCTCTCTCTCTCTCTCTTTGGCATTACTAGGAGGCTGAACTCAGGTTCTCATGTGTACTTTGCAAATGCTCTGCCACTGAACTGCATCCCTAGCCCATTCTTTTATTTCTTAATCTTGAGATAGTCTTGCTAAATTACATAGACTGCCTCTGGCCTCAAACTTACTGTCCTGCCTCTGCCTCCCAAATTGCTGGGATTATAGGCATGCACCACCATGCCAGCCCTCTTAGTTATCTTTGTTTTTCTTCTCTTGTTGTTAGGGGCCATGGAGTCAGTGTCCAGCTCATAGCGACCTTACATACAACAGGTGAAACGCTATTATTAATGCTTCTCTGATATTCGTAGGGCTTTCACTGGCTGATTGTTTTGTTTTGTTTTGTTTCATGGGTTGCTAGGTTCTTCTCCCAAGTCTATAGCACCTGGTGTTCCCAGGCAGTCTCCCATCCAAGTACTAACCAGGCCCAACCCTGCTTAGCCTTCCAAGATCTATTGGGATCAGATGCCACAGTGGTAAGCTCTAGGCTCTTTCTTCTCTTGTTGTTGTTGGGTGCCGTCGAGTCGGTATCCAACTCATAGCAACTCTCATAGGGTTTTCAATGGCTGACTGTTTCGGGATTTCCTTGGGAGTGGGTTGCCAGGCCCTTCTCTCATTTCTTCTCTCAGTTACCTCTTAAAAGCCCTACCTCCAAATACAGTCACATTCTAAGGAACTAAGGGCAAGAATTTCTACCTAAGAACTTAGGGGACACAATAAAAGAGAACTTTGGGAAAGATTAAAATTCATTGTTCCCTTCCCCTACCCCACCCCCAAAAATCTGATTTTGATGGTCTGGACAGGGCATGGCATTGGTATTTTTTTAAAGTTCCTGAATGATTCCAATGTGTCTAGAATTATGAACCACTAGAAAGACTGTCAGTGAAGATTCTACGCCATCTCAAACTACATGAATGTACACATTAGTTTTGCCAGTTATAAAATGAACCAGCTGGATGAAATTATTTTAAAATCCCTTTCAGCATTGAAATTTCATGGCATGAAGGGAAGAAAATAGTGCATAACCTAATTCTTCTTTCATCCCAGACACAGCTACCTTTCATGACATGCTGATAAGAAATTGTACATTTGAGGTTCAAGAGGAAATGTAAAGAAACTCAGAAAAGTTGCAGGAGGATCAACTTCTGGCCAATCAGATGTCCCTGAGTAACACAGTTGGGCAAGATGCTCATGGCATGCTGCCTAAGTGCTTTTGCAGCTGAAAGCTATCGGGATAACACCAAGGGGCCCTGTCATTAGCGTCTCCATGCAGCTGCAATGGGACTCCTCTGAGAGCAAATTTGCACAAAGAGTGTGGTACACTAATTAAAATGGAATTCTGTATGGACATTTCACTGGTGGATTAGTTAAATGCAATTAGCATCTGGGGCAGAAAGGGTACTCTGGGAAAGAGGCTGAGCTAGGTACATTTTGAGATGGAATGGAAGAGTTAGGCTTTGGCTACAGTACTTGAGAGAGCCCATTCTACAATCTCCTTGGGGGCTGTGTCACAGTGAGATGGAACCCACAAAGCAGGCAGGGAGAACACCCAACACCAGGCCATGTGACAGATTCACTGGGGGCTTGAGCTTATATTTAACCTCTTTCTACTTCCCACCTTGCTCATGACCATAAGGAACACAATACCATAAAAGGAGATTGATAAATGGCATGTTCATTTACAGTACACTGGGAATTTAAAGCACCACATTGGATGTGTCTAGAAAATACTTACAAAGACCCTTTAATAAGAGAGAAAGGAAGCAGATTCCAAACTGGTAGGTACTGTGGTCTGTGGGCCAGGTGAGACAAGTTTCTGGAAAGAATGTGTGAACTGGAAGAATTGATTTTTTCATCCTTCTCCCTGAAGCAAGAAAAAGAGGCCTAGGATAAGATATAAGAGTTAATGAAGGACAAAGTAAGTTAGGGAAAGTATAGGGACTCAGGGTCCTACAGCTACTGAGGGGAAAGGGAAGAAAAACATAAGAAGATTCCCCAGAAGTTTAAGTGTATCTGTACATGGGTGGACTTGTGCTGTCTTCACTAATATTAGAAAGGCAGTCCTACTAATGCCACACATGCAAAGACAATGAAGTCACAAGCAAGATAATAAAGAAGCAAAAGCTTCCTGAAAGGAAAGAGCCATTCCTCTCCATTCATTAAAGCTTGTGCCTGCTACAGAGAAGACCCAGAATGTTCCCCCACATCCAGCAGAGTGGTACACAGAAGGTAAGAGTTTGAGTCTGTCAGTAGGTACTGTGGTTTCGATGTGTCTTACATGTATCTCCACAAAGGTTTATGTGTTGGAGACTTGGTCCCTGGAGTGGTGGTATCAGGAGGTAGAAAGACTTTTAAGAGATAGGGTTTAATAAGGTCCTGAGGTCACTTGCAGGTGTGGCCTCAGAAGGGATTGTGGGACACCAGTCTCTCCCTGGTTTCCTGTTTAGAAATATGATCCTCCTTCTCACATGTCCTCCTCCAACTACCATAGGGGGCTCACCAGAGCCTGTGACATGCTGTTTAGACTCTCAGCCTCCAAAACTATAAGCTACATGAATGTCTTTTCTTTATAAAGTTAACCTGTCTCAAGTACTTTGTTATAGTAATAAAAAAAAGATTAATACAGCTTGCTTGGCCAGGGATTTCCATGGCAAGTGGCTAAACAACTCTAGAGTAAAATGCTTGAAGCACATGTAGCCCCAACCCCAGGGAATCCCCCATCTCCAGCCAGAACCAAGCCTAAAGTTCCCCTAAAGAGACTGCTCATGTATTAGGCAGGGTCCAGTCAAAAGACAGAAACCACATCACTTACTTATACAAGAGAGAATTTACTATAAAGAAATGTTAACCAGGTAACTAGAAATGCCAAAAAGGAATTCTAAAATATCTTAGAAGTAGTGACTAAGAGAAGAGCTCTAATCTCCTCCAGCAGGAGTTCCCAACCCCCAGGACACCTCTACAATTAAACACGTTTCAGTCTTTTTAATCCTTAAAAACTCTGTCTTACTTCATGCTGCTACTTTTAAAAATACTAGAGACTGGATGGCATAAATGACAGCAATTTTTGTCCCACTTCTGGAGGCTCAAAAGCTCAAGATTGAGGTGCTAGTAGATCCAGCACCTGGTGAGGGCCTACTTCCTGTTTTCAAGATGACTGTCTTTTCATTGTATCCTTACATGGTGAAGAGAAAAGGGGAGGGGCTTTTTATAAAACCATTAATCCTACTCTTAAGGGCTCCACCCTCATGACCTAATCCCCTCCCCAAGTCTCACTATCACATTGGGATTACAATTTCAACATATGAAAGTGAGAAGGACATAAACATTCAACCCACAGTACCCTTCCTCTTCCTCATTGTTGTTAGGTGACATCCAGTCAAGTCCGACTCATAGCGACCCTATATACAGCAGATAGAAACACTTGCCGATTCTGTGCCAGGTAAATGATCTTATTTATGTTTAAGCCCATTGTTGCAGACACTGTGTCAATCCATCTGGTGGAGGGTTTTCCTTTTTTGCGTTGACCTGCCACTCTCCCAAACATGATGTCCTTCTCCAGGGATTGATCTCTCCTGACAACATGTCCAAAATATGTAAGACACAGTCTGGCCATTCTTGCTTCCAAGGAGCACTCTGGTTGTACTTCTTCTAGGACAGATTTGTTGGTTCTTTTGGCAGTCCATGGTATATTCAATAGACGTCTCTAGCACCACAATTCAAAAGCATCAATTCTTCTTCTGTCTCCCTTGTTCAATGTCCAGCTTTCGCAACCATATGATGCCACTGAAAATACCATGGCATGAGTCAGACGCACCTTTGTCTTCAATGTGACATCTTTGCTTTTCAATACTCCAAAGAGATCTTTTGCCACAGCTTTTCCTAGAGCAATGCGTCTTTTGATTTCTTGACTGCTGCTTCCACAGGTGTTGATTATAGAGCCAAGCAAAGCAAAATCCTGGACAACCTCAGTCGTTTCTCCATTTATTGTGAAGTTGCATGCTGACCCAGTCGTAAGGATTTTGTTTTGTGGATGTTTAGTTGTAACCCATATTGAAGGCTATGATCTTTGACCTTCATCAGTAAATGTTTTAAATCCTCTTCACTTTCAGCAAGCAGAGTTGTGTCATCTGCATAACACAGGTTGTTAATGAGTCTTCCTCCAATCTTGATGCCACGTTCTTCCTCATAAAGTCCAGCTTCTCGGATTATTTGCTCAGCATATAAATTGAAGAGATAGGGTGAAAGTATACAGCCCTGACACATACCTTTCTCAACTTTAAACCACTCAGTGTTTCCTTGTTCTATTCGAACAACTACCTCCTGGTTCAAGTACAGATTTCTCGTGAGCACAATTAGGTGTTCTGGTATTCCCATTTTCTGAAGTGTTATCCATAATTTGTAATGATTCACACAATCAAATGCCTTTGCATAGTCAATAAAATATAGATAGACATCTTTCTGATATTCTCCGCTTTCAGCTTATGTATATCCCACCTGAGTTCAGGGACCACCTCAAAAATAGGTTTAATGCATTAGACACAAATAATAGGAGACCAGAAGAGTTGTGGCATGACATAAAAGATATCATTCAAGAAGGAAGCAAAAAGTTCTTTAAAAGACAAGAAAAAAAGAAAAGACCAAATTACATGTCAAAAGAGACAGTAGAACTTGCCCCTGAATGTTGAGCAGCTAAAGTAAAAGGAAGACATGATGAAGTTAAGGAACTAAACAGAAGATTTCAGAAGGCAGCTTGAGAAGACAAAAACAAATATTATAATGACATGTGCAAGGAGCTGGAGGCAGAAAACCAAAAGGGAAGAACATGCTCTGTGTTTCTCAAGCTAAAGGAAGTGAAGAAAAAATTCAAGCCTCGAGTGGCAATAGTGAAAGATTCTACAGGGAAAATATTAAATGATGCAGGAAACATCAAAAGAAGATGGGAAGAACACACAGAGTCATTATACAAGAAAGAATTGGTAGATGACCAGCCATTCCAAGAGGTTGCATATGAAGAGGAACCTATGGTGTTGAAGGACGAAGTGGAAGCTGCCTTGAAAGAACTGGGGAAACACAAAGCTCCAGGAATTGATGGGATACCAATAGAGATGTTTCAACAAACAGATGCAGCACTGGAGGTGTTAACATGTTTATGCCAACAGATTTGGAAAACAGCTACTTGGCCAACTGACTGGAAGAGATCCACATTTGTGCCTATTCCCAAAAAAGGGGATCCAGCTGAATGTGCAAACTGTCGGACAATATCATTAATGTCGCACACCAGCAAAATTCTACTAAAGATCATTCAGAAGCTACTGCAGCAGTTTATGGACAGGGAATTACTGGAAAATCAAGTGGGATTCAGAAGAGGGTGGGGAACTCTTCCTCATATACCCCTCCAAATACTTAACTCTCCTTTCTGCTCTTCTCCCTTGTTGTTAGATGCCATCAAATTGATTCCAACTCATAGCAACTTTATATACAACAGAATTAAACACTTCTCGACTCTATGCTAGGCACTCGATCTTTTTTACATTTAATCTCATTATTGCAGCCACTGTCAATCCATCTAGTTGAGAGTCATCCTTTTTTCATTGGCCTGCCCCTCTCCCGAACATAATGTCCTTCTCCAAGGATTGGTCCATCCTGACAATATGTCCAAAATACGTAAAATGCAGTCTAGCCATCCTTGCTTCCAAGGAGCAATCTGGTTGCACTTCTAGGACAGATCTGTTGGTTCTCTTGGCAGTCCATGGTATACTCAATATTCATCTCCAGCACCATAATTCAAAAGCATCAATTCTTCTGTCTCCCTTATTGAACATCCAGCTTTCACAAACATATGATTCGACTGAAAATACCATCACGAGTCAGATGCACCTTTGTCTTCACTGTGACATCTTTACTTTTCAACACTTTAAAGAGGTCTTTTGCAACAGCTTTACCAGGGCAATGGGTCTTTTGATTTCTTGACTGCTGCTTCTGTGGGTGATGATTGTAGAACAAAGTAAAACAAAATCTTGGACAACTTTAATCTTTTCTCCATTTATCATGAAGTTACTTAACTGACCCAGTTGTTGCTGGGTGCTGTAGAGTCAGATCTGACTCATAGCAACCCTCATAGAGTTTTCAATAGCTGATATTTTTGGGATTGCTTCACAAGTGGATTGCCACATCTTTTGCCCATTTTGGTCATGCTGAGGATCAAACCCAGGGCCTCAAAGACTGCACAGCATCACTCTACCAACTGAGCTAAACCCCAGCCCACTATTGACCCAATAGTAAGGACTTTTGTTTTCTTGATGTCGAGGCACAATCCATACTAAAGGCTATGTTCTTTGATCTTCATCAGTAATTGTTTCAAAACCTCTTCACTTTCAGCAAGTTGTGTCATCTGCATAACTCAGGTTGTTAATGAGTCTTTCTCCAATTCTGATGCTGCATTCTTCTTCATAAAGTCCAGCTTCTCGGATTATTTGCTCAGCATAGAGATTGAAGAACTGAAATGATATAGCCCTGACACACACCTTTCCTGACTTTAAACCAGGCAGCATTTCCTTGTTCTATTTGAAGGACTGCCTCATGGTCCATGTACAGATTCCTCATGAGGACAATAACTGCTTGGGTATTCCCATTCTTCATAACGTTGTCCATAATTTGTTATGAACCATATAGTCAAATGCCTTTGCATAGTCAATAAAACATACATAGACATTTTCTGGTATTCTCTGCTTTAGGCTAATATCCATCTGACATAAGCAATGATGTCCCTGGTTCCACATCCTCTTCTGAATCCGACTTCATTTTCTGGCAGTTCCCTGTCTATATACTGCTATAGTTGCTTTTAAATGATCTCTAACTAAATTGCCTCTTAAAAGAGTTATCTACGGGTTTTACCTCACATCAAATCCTCAACGCATTCAATACGCCCACTCCTTATCTAACATGACTCATTTTTTTTTCAAGTACTGGGGATGCCAAACGTAGTGCCTTGCACATTCTAGGCAAGTGCTCTACCACTGAGCTACACCCTGAGCCAATTTTTCACTTTTTATTTTGAGACAGAATTTCACTAAGTTATGCAGGCTGCCCTTGGCCTCAAATTTGTGATCCTCTTGCATTGGCCTGCCCAGGCACTGGGATAACAGGCATGCACCGTGGCATCCAGCTCTAACATGACTCTTGTAATATCTGTTCTCAAAGACAATCTTCCTGTTCTCAACAATCATAGAATTTGTGTGTTCACAGAACATTTGTTGACTATTTTCCTCCACTAAACCATAAGTTTCTTGAAGACAAAGATATTCTGTCTTGTCCATCTCAGGATCTCTAGTCACTACAGTTGATGCTCAATGATTTATTGTTGAAAAAAGGTTTAGAGTGGTTTTTTGTTGTTGTTGTTGTTGTTGTTTTCGGTACCGGGGGTTGAACCCAGGGCCTTGCGCCTATATACTTTGCAAGTGCTGGACCACTGAGCTGCGCCCCCAGCCTTTTTTTTTTTTTTTTTTTTTTTTTTTTTTTAAAATCATGAATCTCATTACTTGCTGAAAAGCCATTACTATTTACATTATTCCCTTGAAGTTTTATTTTTATTTATAGTCTTACCATTGTATATCTGATCAATTTTAATATATACTATTATCTGAATGCTTATACTTCCCCCAAGTTTATATGTTGAAGTCCTCGCCCTAAGGCAATGGTATAAAAACAGGGGTTCTTTGGGGGAGACTCCTAGGATTAGTGCCCTTATAATATAGGCCTGATGGAACTCATTCTGCCTCTTTTACTTTGTAAGGCCATAGCAAGAAAGTTCTGACGGTGAGGAATGGGCCCTTGCCAGATACCAAATCTTCTAGTTCCTTGATCTTAAACATCCTTGCCTCCAGACTGAGAAATAAATGTTTGTTATTTATAAATCACCAACCTAAGGTATTTTGTTATAGCAGTCTGAACAGACTAAGACAAAATATCAGCATTTGATGACATTTTTCACCATTCTGATACTGAATGTCTAAGATCTTAGCCCTAAAAAAATTTCAGTAATAGGAAGTTTAATAAAAATAGTCTGCAAATTGGCAAGAGCCACTTGTATGAAATTGAATATTTGGCCACTAATCATGTCTTCAATTGATATAGCTATCGCATTCAAATAAAGAATTCTCAACTCCCTGACTTTTCACAATCCTCAATAAAACCAGCCATTAAGTTGGTTCCCTTAAGCAGCCTCAAAGATGGAGCCAAAATGGAAGCTGATTGATGTAAAGGTATGTTTTTTAGTTGAGAGCAAACACCAAGGACCAGATCTTAAAAGGTACAAAGCAAATCTAGTTTCCTCTGAGACCATGATCTTTTTGACCAGGTAAGAAGATTTAAGCTTCTCTTTCCCTCTCTGAACTTCATGCAAACATAAATGAGCAGTGGAGAGGTTAATGTAGCAGCTCTTGATTTCTGTCATAAATCACAGGCATGAGCAGCAACCTTCAGTCTGGCAATGTTGAAGTTTATTATGTTCTGACTCATGTATTTGGAGATGACATCGGTGCAATATCAGCTATGATATATAAGGTGGTGACATCCTGACTAATGCTCACTCTTAGCTTCCCATTTCTGAAAGCCTAAATGTGCCTTTTCTCCCTCCAGATACAGTAAATTCACATTGACTTAGGAGATCCCTCCCCAGGGAAGATGCCAGGCCATATTTAAAGGCATTTCTCTCCGGGGCATTGGGTACCATCTTGGCCCAGCTGATTGCTCTACCTACAAAGAATCCTTCAGTGTTACTCAGGCTAGAATTCTCTTCTCAGCAATTGCAACTCTTTTTTTAGGGTAGCTTAAAAGTAGAGCAAGCAACCCAGCTGTCATTCACTAAAGTTTTAGCATCTTCATATAGCCAAAGGGTCAAAAAAGAACACTATCTCAGAAGTATCCATGACCAAGACCAGAGTTGCTTACCTTCAAAATGGCCACCACCATCATGTCCCTTTAGGCACATGCTATCCTCCTATCAAGAGAAGGAGACTGTTTCTGAGTGCAGGAATCAGTAAAAAATGTTTTCCTGGGCATTTGCTTATAAGCAAAGCTTTTCTTGAGTCCTCCAGGCTGATATGAGCTTCCTTCCCAAGACCTAGGCTCATCAGACCTTGTTCCATAACAGCACTCATCTTATTAACATGCAACTCTTCTGTACACCCCAGGCTGCAAGCCGCCTGAGAGTTCCAAGCACAAGGTCTGGCAGGCAGGGTCAATATGTCACAATGGTCAACTCCAAGGATTTTGCGAACGTTCAATGATAGGTTCAAATCCTGATTCCCCCACTTGGTTTTAGATGTGTGACATTTGGCAAGTTATTTAACTTATCTGGCTTTTAGTATATCTATCTGCAAAAAGGAATAAGAATATCTAATTTACAGGTCATTAAAGGCTGGGCAGAAGAGAAGGAAGAAGAAGAAAAACAGAGAGGATAATGGGTACCAAAATACAGCTAAACAGATGGAAAAAGTTCTAGTGTTCTATAGCACAGTAGGTGACAATCATTAACAACTTCATTTCAAAATAGCTAGAAAAAAGATTTTGAATGCTTACAACACAAAGAAAGAATGAGGTGATGGAAATGCTAATTACTCTGATCATTACACATTATATACTTGTATCAAAATATCACAGTCCCCAAAAATATGTACAGTTATTATGTGTCAATTAAATAAAAATTTATAAAAAGAAAAATGTCATGAGAGTTCATTGAAATAGTGTGTATGAAGCACTCAGCCTAACATAGTACAGCCTTCAATAAATGGTTGTTGTTGTTGTTGTGAGGTGCTGTCAAGTTGGGTCTGACTCATAGCTACTCTGTGTACAACAGAACGAAACACACTAACACTGTGCTATGCCCAGCACTATTGTCAGTGCCTCTCTGCAATTCACAGGGTTTTCAATGGTGGATTGTTTCAGAAGTGGGCTGCCAAGTCCTTCTCTTGAGGCTGCAGCACCTGGTATTCCCAGGCAATCTCACAACCAAGGACTAACCAGGCCAATCCTGCTTAGCTTCTGACATCAGGTAGGATCAGATGCTAGGGTGCTATGGCTGCAGACTCAAAAAATGGTAACTACAGCACTCAGCAAGTGCTGTTGAACAAACCAGACCACTTCTAAACTCCCACCTGCTCTACTAAAATGCCTGCTTCATGCATTTCTCTTCTGTCATCCCTTTCAATTGCCCTTCACTTTAACTCCTCAGCATTACTTCCCAGGGAGATTTAAAAATTTGGAAATCAAACTAGATATAAAAAAATAAATTAATTAAAATAAAAATAAACCTTTCATGTGCATAAAAAACATTCTGATATCCAGGCCAGGTGACTCCGATGTGCAGCTGGGGTTGAGTACAGCAGCCTAAATCAGAGCCATTTCGCAAGGACCAGTTGTGGGCCTCTGTGCCTCCTGACCTGCAAGTTATCCCTGGAGGCTCCAGCTTCCCTCACCCTTCCCTGCCTTCCCAAGGCTGCTGCCTCTCAGGACTCCCCTCCTGACCTAACTTGGCTCCCCAGCCACACATTTCCTTCTGCTGCCTTTTACAAAGCTTGGGATCAACAAACCCTAACAGCATCTCTGTCATCTCCTCTGCCCTCTGCCTACCCTCCCCCTGGGTTTCCCACCTCACATGCAGGCAGGAACAGCTTCCCAAATGCTCAAGCAGAAACCACAAAATCCTCTTTTATTCCTTTCTCCCGCCAGCCCTATAAAAATCAACATTCAGACTCATCAGTTTCCTCTGTATATCATCTTTGCATCATCTAAGCTTTATACTCACATTGCCTTTACCCTAAATCAAACCCCAGATGACCCCAGCTCAGACCATATAGTGATCTCCCATCCCACTCTGTCTATCCCTTAGAGATCTTCCACACTGCCTGAAAGATAGTCTTAAAACACAGTCAAACCAGCTCAGTACTTTAAAATATAATGCCTTCCCTGGGCCCAGAACTTTACAGCACCTGTAACCAACTACCCTGTCTATCTCCTACTTCCTTATCTCTCACTTCCCAGCCCCGACCCCATGCCCAGCATACTTTCTAAATTTCACCATTCTACCAGGGACACAGCCTGCACATTGGCCTTTTTTTTTTTTTTTTTCCTTTTGTACTGGGGGATTGAACCCAGGGCCCCCAGCTTACATGCTTTTGCAAGTGCTATACCACTGAGCTGCACCTCCAGCACCCCCTTTTATCTTTTTCCTTTTTTTCCCGTCTTTTTTTTTAACTTTTTATGAGACAGGGTCTCCCTAAGTTATACAGGCACCCTCTAGCCTCAAATGATCCTCCTGCCTCTGCCTCCCAAGTCACTGGAATTACAGGTGTGAGCCACACTCTGGCCCTATAAGCTTTTGCTCAAGCTGAAGTTTCATCTTTTCTCTCCCTCTAGGTCTCTCCTCTTCCTTTACTTTCTAGCTGCCTTTCTTCAGAAGGAATGTACCACTCAAACCTCCAAAAACAGCTCTATGTCCTGAGGCATAAAGCCTCCAATGCTAGCTTTGTCACTGCCTTGTCCTGTTCTCACCATTCTATAGATTGAGCCCTTTGCTTTCCTGGCCTACTAGGGAGGAGCTAGGGTAACTAGAAGTCCAACCCCTACTAGAATCCAGGATTGAATGTAGGGCTTATTGTTTCATCACTGAGAGGTTTATTACTTGTTGTGCCAAGAGGAACCACAGCACAGGGTTGTTGTTGTTGTTAGGTGCCATCGAGTGCAATCCAACTCATAGCGACCCTATGTACAACAGAAACACTCCCCAACACTGTGCCATGCCTGGCACTCTGTCAGTGCTTCTCTGCTATTCTCATAGGGATTTCAATGGCTGATTGTTTTGGGAGTAGGCTGCCAGATCCTTCTCCCAAGCCTAAGCACCCAGTGTTTCCAGGTGGTCTCTCATCTAACAACTAATCAGGCTGGACCCTGCTTAGCTTCCAAGATCTGACAAGATCTCACACCAGAGTGATAACACAGGGTTAAGAACCAGATTCTGGAGCCAAGGCACTTCTCAGGTTTGACTCTTGTCTCTGTCACTTAACCACTTATGTGAACTTGAGCAAATTAGAGTTAACGTCTTTGCTCCGACTCCTTCATCTGAAAAATGAAAATGTTAAAAGTACTAACTTTATAGGGTTGTCATGGGGATTAAATGACTTAATATTTTAAGCTCCTTAGAATAGTAGCTGGTAGACAGTAAGCATTCATAAGCACTTGTTAAATAAATAGAGAACCTTGGTATGTGTTAGCAAGCCACCTAATAGCATCTAAACTCCCTCAGGGGAAAAATGATGTTATATTTATTTGGAACAGAGTAAGCACTCAAGAAATATAAGAGTGAAGAGCCAGGCATGGTGGTGCATGCCTGTAATTCCACCACTATGGCTACCATGGGCAGGAGAATGGCAAGTTCAAGGCCAGCCTGGACTACATGGTAAGATTCTGTCTCAAACCAAAAAGAAGAAAAGAAAATGAAAATGAAAAGAAACATGAGTGAAGATAGCTGATAGAAGTGGAAACTGGTACATTTCTGGAAGACCACTGAATTATATTTATTGAAATTATTAACAACTCTTCTTTGACCCAGTAATTCCACCTCTCAGAAAATTTTCAATGGATGTTAACTAAAATATGTAAAAAGATGGATCTACAAGAATATTCGGGCTGGGATTTAGCTCAGTTGGTAGAGCACTGTGCTGCAGTCTCTGAGGTCCCGAGTTCAATTTCCAGCACCGCAAAAATGGGAGAAGGGCCTGGCAATCCACTCCCAAGGCAATCCCGAAACAGCCATTAAAAACCCTATGAGGGTCGCTATGAGTCAGATACTGACTCGATGGCACTTAAACACAACAACAACAACAAGAATAGTCACTGTAATTATACTCATATAGTAAAAAATGGAAACAGTTTAATATCTTTTAATAGAGAATCAATTTCATAAACCATAGGACACATATGCAATGGAATCTTATACAGCTGTTAAAAGATGATGCCTATCTATATATTGAGGACATACAAAGATATCTAAGATATATCATTAGATTTTAAAAGTAGATTATAGAATGAGTAGTATGATCTATTTTACACATACATATATGTGTATTTACACATGGATAGTAAAACATCAGGAAAATACACATCAAAGGTCAAAATCCAATACATCTAGGCAGTGAGATTATGTATATTTTTACCTTTTTCAGCTTTTAAATTATGAAATGGTATTTTTTGAAAACTAACATGTTGAGCCGAGCATGGTGGTGCATGCCTGTGACCCCAGTGACTCAGGAGGTAAAGGCAGGAGGATCATGAGTTCAAAGCCAGAGGCAGCCTGCCCAACTTAGCAAGACCCTGTCTCAAGATGAAAAATAAAAAAGAGGCTGGTGGTGCAGTTCAGTGGTAGAGCACTTGCAAAGTATGCACAAGGCCCTGGGTTCAATCTCTTGGTACCACAAAAAATAAAAAGAAAGAAAGAAAGAAAGACACAAATCAAGTAAGTAAATAAAAAATTAAAATTAAAATTAATGTATTTTAATCGCAATAATACTGAAATATAAATACAGGAGAAAAAGTAAAAGCACCCAAACTCACACCAAGTAGTAGTCCTTAAGGTAGTTACACTCTTTAGGATCTGGAACCACATATATATATGGATATAGATATATAGATATATAGATAGATATATATATAGATATATAGATATATAGATATATATATATGGTCGATACTGGGGTACCAAACATACTGGGGTACTTTGAGTACTTTACCTTTAAAATTTCAATAAAATGATCACCAGTCCTTTCTATAACCTTCTTGAAACCTAAGGCTCTTCCCAAGAGTTCTTTGAGTCCCTGAAGACATACATTCTTGTTTTGTTTTGTTTTATTGGAAATTTTTAATGTACACCTTAATGTGATTCATTCTGACATGCTTTTTATTGTCATATTTCCATATATGCATTTTGATGGGCATTATTCATATAGGTGCCCCCTTACCCTCTTGTATGCTTTCCCCCCCCACCCTCCTCATCTAAGTCTTCTCTCATTTACTTGGTAATATTTTTCTATATGTCCTTGGGTTCCAGTTCTGTTTAAGATAGAAACTTTTCCTGTAGTGAACTTTGTTTTTATCTTGTCAGAACAATTGCATGCATTTTCTAGACCATTTATAATGACATCATTCTTATCTTTTTCCCCCTTTTATTTTGATCCGACCTTTGAATAGGATTTTTCCTTCTTATAATTTTGATTCAGCTCCCACATATGAGTGAGAGCATGTGGTGTTTCTCTTTCTGAGCTTGGGTTCGTTCACTTAAAATAATTTTCTCTAATTCCATCCATTTTGCTGCGAATGACCTTATTTCATTTTTCTTGATTGCTGAGTAGTATGCCACTGTGTATATGTACCATAGTTGTTTTATCCATTCTTCTATTGAAGGGCACTTTGGTTGATTCCATATCCTTGCTATTGTGAAAAGTCCTGCATTGAACATGGAGATGCAGGTGTCTCAGTGGTATGATGACCCATCTTCCATTGGGTAAATTCCCAGTAGTGCTATAGCTGGGTCATACAGTAGATCTATTTTCAGTTTTTTAAGATATCTCCATATTGATTTCCACAGTAGCTGGACCAATTTACAGCTCCACCACCAATATAAGAGTGTTCTTTTTCGCCGCAACCTCTCCAGCATTTGTTGTTATTTGTTCTATTGATCTTGGCCATTCTTACTGGTGTAAGGTGAAATCTCAGAGTTGTTTTAATTTGCATTTCCCTAATGGCTAGGGATACTGAACATTTTTTCATGTGTTTCATGGCTTCATGGACCTCTTCATTTGAGAACTGTCTACTCAGTTCCTTTGCCCATTTGTGTATTGGGTTATTTGGTTTTTGGGGAGGTTTTTTCTTGAGTTCTTTATAAATTCTAGTAAAATTAGACCTTTATCTGATGTATAATATGTGAAGATTTTTTTCCCATTCCATGGGGGTTTCCTTGACTCTGTTAATTGTTTCTTTTGCTGTGCAGAAGCTTTCTAATTTCATGTAATCCCATTTATCTATTCTTGTTGCAATTTCTTGAGCAATTGTAGTCCTACTAGGAAGTACTTTCCTATGCCTATATGATGGAGTGTGTTGCCTATCTTGCCTTCTATAAGTTTTAAAGTTTCTGGTTTTATGTTGAGATCTTTTATCCATTTTGAGTTAACTCTCATGCATATTGAGAGATGGGGGTCAGCTTTCATTTTTCTGCATGCGGATGACCATGTTTCCCAGCACCATTTGTTGAAGAGGCTGTCCTTTTTCCAGTTTACTTGCTTTGCTCCTTTGTCGAAAATGAGGTGGCTATAGGTGTGTTGAGGTATTTCTGGGTCTTCTATTCTATTCCAGATGTCTTCAGGCCTATTTTTGTGCCAGTACCAAGCTGTTTTTGCAACCACTGCCCTGTAGTATAGCTTGAAGTCAGGGATTGTGATTCCCCCTGCATTAGATTTGCAGCTTAAAAGTGTTTTGGCTATATGTGGTCTTTTGTGGTTCC
>VMDO01019690.1:0-39070 GCA_007922755.1 Pedetes capensis
CACACACACACACACACACACAAAATCCTATACAGAAATGAGATCCATGTAATATACACATATTTTTATGCACACACTGAAGACCAGACTCTGCCAGCAGCCCCAAGAATAATCATAAATCACATAAGACTTGACTTAAATGTAATATGTCAAAGCAAAGCGTTGGCTTATATCTCTCTCTATAAGCTACATTCACAATTATCAACCTTATTAGACAATATAGATAACCAGAGAACTACTAGCTTATCAACTTTATTTTTATGCTAACACAGTCATTTGCTCATGCTGAAATTTCACAGGGACTGCAAAAAAGAGCCAACAGATCTGTCCTAGAAGAAGTGCAACCAAAGTGCTCCTTGGAAGCAAGGATAGCTGGACTGCATCTTACATATTTTGGACTTGTAGTCAGGAGAGAACAATCCCTGGAGAAGGACAACATGTTTGGAAGAGTGGCTGGTCAATGAAAAAAAGGAAAACCCTCCACCAGATGGATTGACACAGTGTCTGCAACAACGGGCTTAAACATAAATAAGATCGTGTGCCTGATACGAAATATCGGGGCATCTTTTGTTCTGTTGTACACAGGGTCACTATGAATTGGACCCAATCTGATGTCCCCTAACAACCACAGCAGTGCCCCAAACTCAGCTGATAATTTTCAGAGTGAAATATCTAATAAAATGCCCAGGATCTGATACAAACTAACACTCTTTCACCAAAGGGGAACTACACTAATTTACTACTGTACATTCATTCTAACATTAATTGAGTGCCTACTACATACATACCAGGCAAAAAAGACAAGCAGCACACAGCCTAGTGGTGGAAACAGACAAGAAAATTAATAATTACAGTTCAAAATGCTATAACAAGAGTAAATACTATTTACCGCAACTATTCTGGGAATAAAGGAGCACAAAGGAGAATTAACTGGATGAAAACAGCATCTTGTAATATACCTAGTGGGCTGGGATTTAGCTCAGTGGGTAGAGTGCTGCTCTGCAGTCTCTGAGGTCCCGAGTTCGATTCCCAGCACCGCAAAAATGGGAGAAGGACCTGGCAACCCACTCCCAATGCAATCCCCAAACAATTTGCCATTGAAAACCCTATGAGGGTCGCTATGAGTTGAAGACAACAGGATGGCACCTAACAACAACAACAATATACCTAGTACCTTTAAAATATTTCACACGTCTGGACACTCAGATAATTCTCTTTTATGCTTTACAACATATTCCACATTTTTTAACTCTGGTGATGCTCATTTCTTTTATTATTAATTTTTTAAAACTGGAGTTTAACACTAACCTATGAGACAGGCCATTCAATCTGCCTCAGAAAGAAATCAATAGGAATAAAAGTTGTCCTTAACAAGGGTGGTGGTGGTGGTGGTGGTGTTAGGCGCCGTCGAGTCGGTATCCGACTCATAGCGACCCTCAATAGGGTTTTCAATGGCAGATTGTTTTGGGATTGCCTTGGGGGTGGATTGCCAGGTCCTTCTCCCATTTTTGCGGTGCTGGGAATTGAACTCGGGACCTCAGAGACTGCAGCGCAGCGCTCTACCAACTGAGCTAAATCCCAGCCCCTAACAAGGGTGAGGAAAAGTATATTAGTTTAGAAGACCTTAGTTTGTTTCCAAATTCTTTCTTCAATGCAAGGGAGAATGAATCCTTCCAGCAGCTTGTTGGGAATAACAGATGTTGTGTGACCTGTGAAAGGAAGCTATACAAATGAAGGGAAGGTAATATTTCTGCTAAAGGTGCAAAATTAATGCTATCAGCAGGATCTAATGGAGGAACATCCAACCGAGAAATCATGCATCTCTAGGAATATATCTAAGCCTTCTGAATGAACAGGGGTCATTTACAGTAGTAATTTTTCCGGCCCGCAGTGGACAGATTAATTAGGTCAGGGTGAACAGGTGCCGGCCATATTTCCAGTGCGAGTTCTTAACAGCCTGCCACAGTCACTTTTTCTTTCGTTCCCTATTTGTCTCTTTTAAAAGATACACAGATGTGTAGAAGGCTTGGGGTTTGGTAAAAAATACTATGCATGTATCTGGAGTAAATAAACCTTTTCCTAAGAACAACAAAGGCAGAGGACACCGAGGTGCCGTCCTCACTGCACACTCGCATCCTGACCACGAGGAGGCTGGGTTGGGCCTCCCGTTTCCTGACTGCGATAGCTTCGATCTCAAATGGCCCCCAAAGGCCCACGTATTAAATGCACGGTCTCCAAGGTGGTGCTACCAGGAGGCCGTGGGACCTTTAGGAGACAAGGCCCAGAGGGACATCCTCAGGTCACTGGGGGCTGCTCTTGGAGGCGACTGCAGGACTCGGCCCTTCCCTTCTGTCTTTTTGCTCCCTAGTCACAAGCTGAGCGGTTCTGTCCATCACAGGCTTCTGTCAAAATGCGCTGCTTCGTCAGAAACCCAAAGCAACAGGGCCAACTCACCATGGACTGAAACCTCCAATAAACCTTCTCCCTTTATAAACTGATTGTTTTAGGTATTTTGTCACAGTACCGCCAAGCTGGCTAACACACTGACCCATGGGCACTCTTTGGTAGTCTTGTTTCTTACGCTCTCTAGGGTTACAAAGGAGTTACCAACTAGGCAGGTTCGATTTCTCTAAGCTCCCCTCCAGCTCCAAAATTCCAGCCTAAAATCGATTCTAAAGAGACCTTACTTATAGGTTAGAGGACTGCTTTAAAAAAGATTGAGGCCTGCCGGGTGCGGTGGCGCACGCCTATAATCCCAGTGGCTCGGGAGGCAGAGGCGAGAGGATCGCAAGTTCGAGACCAGAGGCAGCCTGCGTAATTTAGCGAGACCCCGTCTCAAAAAGTAAAAAAAAAAAAAAAAAGAAAGAAAGAAAAGAAAAAGGGCTGGGGGCGCAGTTCAGTGGTCCAGTGTGTGCAAAGCATGCAGGCATGAGGCCCTGGGTTCAACTCCCAGTACCCAAAAAAAGGAAAAAAAAAAAAAAAGATTGAGTCCTTCCAAAAGAGGAAAAACAAACAAATGAATACTATTTTTCAAGCATGATTTCTTTCTGTTTAAGTTGCAGCTTCATTATGTCCTCAAAGAAATCGTGGGTGCCCCTCAAAGACGGCTGTGCCCTTCACCCTCCGTAATCCTCCCGGCACAGATGTTACCACTTGAGGCAATCACCCGGCTTTGTGTGTGGATCTCTCAGCTCCATACGCACAGGCTCACTGTCTTCCTCATCCCTGTGACACAGCACCTGGCTCAATACACTGCTGCTGAATGAATCATAACTGAAACGCCTCTAGCCCTACGTCCTCCAGGCGGCCCTCCAGAGGCTCCGTGAAATACTCTTTCTATGAATCCCATCACCGCATTAGCATGCAGCTTAGTCCCAGCTTGCAGGCTTACACGGTGTTTGTTTTCTACCCTAAGATAACCTACAAACTCCGCAGGCAGACAAATCCGGTATCTCCCTCACAGAAAGTATTTGGCAGTGCTTGGTTGATCAAGTTTTGATCATGGACATCTTAACACAACTTCATAGAAACTACTCTTATACTGCAAAAGCTCTTTCAAGAATTAAGTCTTTGCCGGGCGTGTTGGCGCACGCCTATAATCCTAGCAGCTCGGGAGGTGGAGGCAGGAGGATCACAAGTTTGAGACCAGATGCAGTCTGCATAACTTAGCGAGACCCTGTCTCAAAAAGTAAAAAAAAAAATGGGCTGGGGGTGCAGCTCAGTGGTCCAGCACTGCAGAGCATGCAAGTGCGAGGCCCTGGGTTCAACCCCCAGTACCGCAAAAAAAAAAAAAAAAAAAAAAAAAAAAAAGTCTTTCATCATCATTTCTGGGTGATTTGAGAAAAAAGTGTTAAAAAATAGCTGTGAAATCTACAACTGCAACCGCTGGACAGGAGAGATTCAAAGTAATGCAATTTGCAATTGCACCAGGTATTTGCCACTATTTAGAGACTTGAGGGGCTGGGATTTAGCTCAGTTGGTAGAGTGCCACTCTGCAGTCTCTGAGGTCCCAAGTTCGATTCCCAGCACCACAAAAATGGGAGGAGGACGTGGCAATCCACTCCCAAGGCAGTCCAGAAACAATCGGCCATTGAAAACCCTATAAGGGTCGCTATGAGTCAGACATGATTCGATGGCACCTAACAGCAGCAACAATCAGAGACTTCAGGATGCACTAAATGGGGGTCTCTTGAGGTACTTTACAGGCTTATTTTCTTGAAATATGCCAAGGCCTGATAAAACTGTAAAGGAAACACCTTAGGTCTCAGTGAAGAGACTAGTTTAAACAGGAACCAGCTTAGTCTAAACAGACCTAGGCTGAAAATCTCAGTGCTTTGTCATGCCCACCTCAAGGAACAAGTACCCATTTTATAAAAGAAACAATGAGATAATGGACATCAGGACCCCCCGGGGTTTATTATGAATCTTCTCTAACTTTAACTCATGGTGTGTCTCTCGTTTAACTGGACAAATGTCAGCCACAACAGCGCCTGGGCATGTCACCCTCTCAAAATGATCACAGCCTGAAAAGGGGGCGAAAACCAAAGTCTGGGCAGGGGCTTTCCTATGACATCTATTCTACCAGAGGACATTTCTTTTAAATAAACCACTACCCAGTTACGTGAAGGCTGTAAAAGCAGCCCATCAGCATCATTGTAATTAACATTATCCCTGAGACACACCCCCTTTCCAAATCAATTCTATCTCCGGAATAAAAGTTCCACCTAAAATGAACGGTGCGGGGGGGGGGGGGGGGGGGGGGGGGGGGGGGGTTGGGCACTGGCTCAGCAGCACAGCACTTGCCTAGCAGGCAGGAGACCAGGAGTTCCAACCTCAGCAATATTTAAAAAAATAAAAAGGAAAAGAGGAAGAACAAAGGAAGGGTAACTCATTGGGGCCTTCCAAAAAGCTAGGAACCCCCACCAGAAAAACAAATTCACAGGTCAGTAAGCAGGAGCTAGGATTCCCTCCATCCCCTTTCCCAGAATGCAATCAGCATAAACAGCGCGCTTTGTTCCCTGTAAATGCTGGCTGGCCTGCAGCGGGGAGCAGAAAGCTACCTAGAATAGCAATGTCTTCCAGCTTCCTGTAAATCCATTCAGCCAGGCTCACAGATCCTGCGGCTGCCATGGAAACAGAACTGAACCTCGAGGATGACAGCACTTACAGTAAAAGGCTCCTCCGCGGCATCTGCAGAGGGCTCCCTACGTTGACTCTGCTCCCGTTAAAAAGCGCTGCACTGCACCTCCTCTGTTTCTCCTAATAATGGCCGCACACCAGTGGAGATTAACCAGAGGACCCTGAGGCCAAAGACTTGGTTGCAGGAAACCTCTCCATCAACTAGATGCAGAAGTCTTAAAACTGCACAGCTATTCAGCTTCCAAAAACATCCTAGGAGGAGAGACAATGACTGCTCCTCTGGTGAAAGAGGAAATTTCTAAACTGCTCCTCTGACCACCAAACCCGAGAGCCAGCTCCTTAGTCTTAATTCCTATGGGAAAAGGTGTCAACCCTACTTGGGGCTTTCTCCCAAGAGAGGGAGACCAGAGCAGAATTTTAGAAGAATTCAGATAAGGAAATCAGAAGAGCTTCTAAGTCAGGCATCGTGCGCTAATTCTAAAGCAGCTCTGGGCTTCTAAAGAAGTTGGGGCTGAATGTTCTCAAGTAAACGTGTCTGAACTGTGCATAAAGGATCCCTAGGACTCGGTCATTGCCAAACAAGAAAGAAAGAGGGAAATCGTGCCACAGAAAAGTCCACTCAGAACCAAAGCCCAAGGTGGCAATTTTTGAATCCAAATTTTTCCTTTTCCAACAGAAAGGGAAAGAGAATAAGCATGGAAAAGGAACTGTACACTCTACATAATGAATCTCTTTCACATGTAAATTTCATTTAGCCCCCTCAGACAACCTTGTAAAGGACACACTACCATTCCCCTATCACACAAAGGGTGACATAATCCTTTCAAGACTAATGGGACCATATACCCCAATGTAATTTGTACAAATACTGATGGAATATTTACTCTCAAATATGGTTGTAATATAGCCATATCAGTCTTTTTGTTACAAATATTAGCGAATATTAGTACAACGGTACTACCACCTACTATGCCATAACCTAAAATTTTATTGGGGTGTCATCTGAACTTGCTCAGTACATTTTTATTTTGCTGTGTTTTTTAAACACTCGTTCATGCACTCCTTTACAACGGTAGATCCTACCTTAGTCATATTTACTGCTTTATCAGAGAGTTACCTGTACAAATATAGGAAATATGTTTATCTCTGAGGGTGGAATGGTAAGTCCCAGTGGTTTTAGGAGTTAGCAACTACCATGGAGGTGGAATGACTGAAATAAACAGAATACAGAGAAATGGCAAAAACACCGCTGTAAGGTGTCCACAGCTTAACAGAAAGAACAACAAACACATTGATCATTCCTTTCAAATAAAAAAAAAGTCACCCTCAAAGGTTAAAGAGGCTCAGAAAGGTTAGGTCATTTGTTCAAAGTAACACAGCTAGCCAAAAGGAGTTACAATTTGAACTGAATGACAGACTTGGAACACACTTGGTCCTTGACCATATACTGGCTCCCTAAAGAAAGTTATTAACTGTGTGATTTACAATCTATGGAAAAAAAATAAGGGAGCTTTTGGAGATAAGTCAGAAGTTCTCATACTTGTCTAAAACCCAAACAACTGCATCACTCTGTAATGTCTTACTCTTACGAAGTAAATGAATAGCGAGCATGTAATCGCGTATGTAGGGTTTTTTTTCTTTAAAGGATTAACTTCTAAGTAATGTTATTAAGGGGCTGGGATTTAGCTCAGTTGGTAGAGCACTGCGCTGCAGTCTCTGAGGTCCCAAGTTCGATTCCCAGCACCACAAAAATGGGAGAAGGACATAGCAATCCACTCTGAGGCAATCCCGAAATAATCAGCCACTGAAAACTCTGTAAGGGTCGCTATGAGTTGGACACGACTCAACAGCACCTAACAACAATATCAGCAAACAGTTACTAATGAAGTACTTAGGAAAATATCTCTATTTAAAAGAGGGATCATGTCCATTTTCATGTTTTTTTGTTGTTTTAATAAAATTATTTTCCTCTTCTCTTGATATCATGTTCTGAACCTTCACTTCTTCTATAAAAATATCTCCCCAACCTACCTGTAACAGCTCCTCTGCCCACTTCTAATTCGTCTCACTTAACATCTTACAGGTTTTTTATGGAGAGACCTTGCAAGTTTAGGAAACTTAACTTACAATAAGGATAGACCGGATGAGGCTTTGATTGGGAAGGAGGAAAATAAACTCCGGTGCTCCAATTTCACATCACCTCTCGACAAACTTCCCTCTGCTTATTTCTTAGTTTTACGTTATGGTCCAACCAGGTGAGTAGTTCAGATTTGAGTCCAAAGTAAGTGGGCCAGTCCTATGCAGCAGAAAATCGAAGATTTTGGTTTCTATAGTTACATTTATTTGCACATGACAAGGAGTCAAAACTTCCATTTTCAAACCAGTATAAATTCTACAAGAAAAATAGTGAGGAAAAATTTCCCCGGTGTACTTTTCGTAGGAGATGAAGTCCTCTGAACAAGTTACATGCCTGTGGCTACTCAAAAAGGAAAGCATTCCGCCCATCCAAATTATTTATGGCAACATTTAAAAAGTGGGACTGATACTGGCTGAGGCAAATACCACAATTAAATTTCCCTGTTTAGAAGGCACCTGTTCCTGACATAGAGCCAAAACTTGTTACCCTAACATACACTCGATGGATTTGCAAGTTGTTAAAACAAATGGTCCACTTTGGGGAATTCACAATGAGACAGCTCAACAGTTAGATTAAATGGTTTATCAAGGCTCACTAAAAATGCAGATACCCACAGAAAGGTCATGTCTGTTGACTGTGCCCTTCTGCCCTTATTTATATGGAACTTCAGAGGGAAGTTATAAAAATCTTTCACTGGTATTTTAAGCTAATTTGTATATTTAAGTAATGTTGGAATAAAAAGTACTTCAAATAATACCCTGGCCTTCAAATTAATAGTATTTGCCATGTTGCTTCGATTTTGCTCATATATGGCAATAAAACATAAACTTGAAATCTTTGTTCTGTTCCCCACCCCCATGCGCCCTCCCCCAACTCACAACCCTTCCTCCGCCTGCTCCCCAGTAAGATATTATTGAATGTTTGGCAGATATCCTTCCTTCTAGCTCATGCTTTTAGACCTCATGGGATAGAAGCGCCAAGAACACCGTTCAGTGTGTTTTTAGTTTCCTATAACTTAATGTTATGCCGCAAACATCACCCTACAGCTTGCTTGTTTCACTGAGTATTGACTTTGAAACCTGACCAGGACTTAGTTTTTCTTATTCCCTTGATTTGCTCTTAAAATTTTTTGGCTTTAAAGTATTACCATTCTACTGTGAACATGATTACTTCTCATGAACTGCAAAGATGAATTCAGCATACCCTTTATACTGCCACGTTCTTTTAAAGCAATGCCTGTTTTCTCAGAATGTTCCCTTTAGTTTCTAGATTATAACCACTTTTGGAACCAAGTTCTCGGATCCAAGAAAAGATGTTTGAATCAATCCATTCTTTGCCCAAAGACTTCATCCCCAATTATGAGTCAGGAATGTGAAGCAAATGCTTGACATTTACGTCTTGAGGTTCAGGCATGATTGTTACTCCAAACAATAGGATTTCTTGATGGAGAGAAGCACTGGCTCTGGAAAATAATTTTTTAAGTAACTAAAACCTGACATTGTTCGTGAAAGAGCTATATCTAAGTCTGGGGGGGGCATATCTACAGGACAACTTAAAATGACAATGGCAGTAAGTCCAGTGACTCAGGAGACAGAGGCAGGAGGATCACAAAGTCAAGGCTAGAGGCAGTCTGTGTGGCTCAGTGAGACCCTGCCTCAAGATTAAAAAAGAAGAAAAAATATATAAATGGGGACTGAGGGTACAGCTCAGCGGTAGCCCCTCTTCAGAAAAAAAAAAAAAACAAAAAACTAATTCATAGAGATAGTTCCTTCCAAAGACAAAGAAAGAAGACCCCAAAATCACAGGAGACTTATTCTACTCTGTCACAGACAGGGTCTAAAGGCACAGGAAACGTGCTTCGCAGGAATGCATCGGGGAGCCCCTCCCGGAGGAATTCCACAAGCTGGGAAACACTGATGAACTGTGTGTGCGCAGAGTTCCTTATCTTCTTCTTGCATCCACGGACATGATATTCTTTCAAAGAAACATCTATTTATTTTTTACAAGTCTCCAGGGGTGTCAATTAAGCTGCGACTGGGATCGCAAAGTAAGGGAAGTTGTCTGTAAGCATTTATCAGCAAGTTATGTGCCTTGCTCCAGGAGCCAGCTGTCTTAAATAACCCCCCTCCCTGGGGCCCCAAGTCTGGGCAGAATGCTACTCTTGCCAGAAACTCATGTCAGAAGATTAGATTTGAATGGAAAAGCGACGGGAACACAGTCTCTTTTCTCCATCTGGGACTGATTATTCCCTTCCCAGTAAGGAGGCTGTTACTCAGCCTACAAAGAGTGCCTCCTTCCTTCCTGGATGCTTTCCTATCCGTCCTGGCACCTGAATGACTCAGGGAATACCTGCCTCAGCGCGGCTTCCATGTCTCTCAGCCTCTCTAGAACAGGCTTTGCTACCTTATCCTCCATCATTACCAATGAAAGTCGCCCTTGGATTCTGACGTGGCGAGAGAACTGGGGAACGTGGGCAGGTGGGTCAGGCCAGCTGGAACACAGCAGGCATGGAGGCTCCGCAGGGAGACAGGAGGAACCCCGGCACGTGGAGACAGGGTCTGTCTTGCTAATGAACCCAGGGCACCTGCACGGCAGACGCTCAGGGAGTTTGCAGGGAATGAGTAGGTGGGTGAGGGACTCCGGGTTCACAGCTCGTAGCGTGGGACGCTCGGGAGGCAGCTTCTTCCACCCGCATGCGCAGGGAGGTGGCTGTGGGGGACCAGAGGGCCGAGGCCGGGAGGAGGCGGCAGGAGAACCGGGAGGAGGCGGCAGGAGAACCGCAGCAGTAAGGACGTGATCGGTTGGCAAGTGTTGTTATGACAACAAACTCCATCTGCCTTTCCTCCACCACCATAGCTGGCTCGCCTCACGCAGCTTTAGCAAGTTAAAGGGGCTATGCCGGCTGATGGCAAAAGCACAGAGAAATGGGGACTCAGAGGGTCAGCGCTCTATGGACGGGAAGAACGTGCCAAGAGAGCAGGGAAGGGCAGACACGCGGCCGAGGGAAAGGCTTCGTCGGAGTGGAGGCACAACAGCTTCCACCTTGCCAGAATGTCAGCCAGCGGCAAAATGGGTCACGGTAATTGTGACGTATTTAGATCACATTTACTGCAACCAGTTACTTAAAACACGCAGACATTATTGCCGTTGTTAGGTGCCCTCAAGTCTGTATCTGGCTCATAGCGAGCCTATGTACAACAAGCGAAACACTATTGTCAGTGTTTTTCTGCTGTTCATAGGGTTTTCAATGGCAGATTGATTTTTGGGAACAGATTGCTGGGTCCATCTCCCAAGCCTACAGCACCTGGTGTTCCCAGGTGGTCTCCCATCCAAGTTCAAACCAGGCCCGACCCTGCTTAGCTTCCGAGATCTGATGGGATCGGATGCCGCAGGGCTATGGCTGCAAGCACGCAGACATTACAACTACATAAATCTAACCACGTGATCATTTTCCAAGACCAAACGTGAAACCTCCTCAATGTGAGTTCTGGGACAATGGCCTACAAAGTCCTTGCCACCATCTCTACCAGCAGTGGGCTAAGGACGAGGGCCTCCTTACAGCCTGGTCAGGGGCAGCCCCCTTTCTCGTCACCATTTCTCCTATGCTCGGCCCTCATCTGGTTCAAGAACCAACTCCCTGACGGAAATTTCATTCACTCCCTTCCTCCAGAGAAGGACTAGCTCGGACACCAACAACCCACCTTGCACCCAGAGGGAAAGGCCGTGGCTGTTGGTCAGCGTGCGGTGGTTTTCTTCACTGCCTCCCAAATAGCACCGGGAGCGTGAGTGGGCGTTTCCACAGACCGCTGCCCTTGGATGGAGCCATCCTAGACTAGGTAAGCTCACCAACGGTGAAAGGTGATGGGCAAAGGTGGTGACGTGTTTCCCTGTGCCACCTCCCCTTTAAATACTATTTCATTACCTATTTAGAAGAACATGTTCTGAAAAGACAGTTCTCTTTCTCATGAAGGACTCAGGTCCCCTTCTACAATGAAGCACAGCCATAGAACAGCAATCGCCCAAAGCAGTCCCCACCTCTGATCAGCCTGGCTGTGCCAGGAAGGGCACACTTGTAATGAGGAAGAAGGGGCAGCCAGGTACCCTGTCACACACCTGTAATCCCAGCACTCAAGAGGTGGAGGCGGGAGCACCACAAGTTCAAGGCCAGCCTGGGCTACATGGTGAGACCGTGTCTCAATCTCCCCACCCCCAAGAAGACGACTCGATGGGGGCTGTTACACAAGGAGAGACCCCACCTCTGCATTCTTAACACAGAAGTGACCATCGTGGGCATGCTGCCACCCATAAACAACTGTGGGAACAGATCCCAGCGCCCTGCCCCAGGATAGACAGGATGCCTCCCAGCTGCTCAGAAGGGGAAAGCGCAATAGACAACAAAGCGGACTGCACGGAGGGACCCCGTGGCTCCGTGGGTGTGCTTGCAGTGGCTGAGTGTGGGAGGGAAACACTTTGATCTGCACCAAGGTGGCTGCCACTCCTGGTCCCCGTGTCCTGGGGTTTGTGGAAATGTGGACTGCCCCTGTTAACCAGTCATGTTCTGATCCACCCGTCTTCTGTGCTTTCCATACAGCGGGATTGAGAATCGTGGAAGACTCACCCCCTTGCCATTTCACAAGACTCCAGCGATCCTTCCCTCTTAAATCACCAGACCTGCGTGGGATAAGCCACTTGACTGCCACTCTCACCCCTGCTGAGGGCTGTCCACGTGGCTGCTCCCTCCCAGGTCTGAGCTGGCCCTGCTCTCCCCTCCCAAACTCAGCCCTATGAAAATGCACGGCGCTTCCCTGCACGCAATCCTCCGATCGCAGCCAGAGTTCCACAGCTCGAGGACCGAGGAAGACACGCAGCAATCTCGGCTAAGGACACTGGATCAAGCTCAACTCTTCTATTTCAATTCTGCTGCCAAAAGTGTTCTTTTCCTTCTAGAAAAACACAACCTTCTGGGAAGGCCAATCCTCCAAAGGGGGTGCAGAGGGCATGCTGCTGGCTGATCCTCCAAAGGGGGTGCAGAGGGCACGCCACTGGCTCTGGCTGGAGGGAGCTGCCGAGGCTTCATCGCCCAGTGCCTCCGTTCCTTAGGAACCTTTGCTCCCTTGCTGGGACGCTGGAAGAGTCTTTCTGCTCCTCATGCTATTATGCCTCCCAGACACAGAGACACCAAGCAAACTGGACCAAAGCAAAGGAGGAACTGAAGACAGGGCATCGACTCAAAAAAGACTCTTAAGGTCCAACAGTCCATGGCCGTTCTGTTGAGTGTTTTTTTCCTTCCCACGCTACCACTGGGACTGAAGGGCAGGAGAGCGGAAACCAATTTGCTACGCACCGCAGTACCGATCCATCTGCCTGAACTCCATCTTCTCCCTCCTCTCTCCCCCATGCACTTATTCTCATCTACTTTTGGCAAAACAAAAACAAAAACAAAACACAACCATGGAAACACTGTGTAAGGGAGAAGTGGAAGAAAAGAACATTCTTCAATCCTCAAAAAGTCAATGTAACTCAGAACAATCAGAGAATTACTAAATATTATTACAAGGGACCTAGAGTGTACGCGGAGCTAAATTCCACACCGACCCCATTTTATGTAAGTGTGGAGAGAGAAGTTTGGAGAAATTAAGTGAGTTCCCTGAGGTGCAAATGTAGTGCAAGGTTAGGAAGAAGCCAAGCCCCCTATCTCCTAGGCGTTCCCTTTACTTCATTCCTACAATGGGGAAAGGTACAGGTATGTTAGAGACAGATAATCGAACACCTAAGATCCAGCTGATTTTTCTGGTAGTGCCAGGCAAACATGTAAAAGAGCAAGGCACTTGTATTAGTTATTTTTGCATAGCTGTGATCAAAATACCTGAAAGAAACAAGCGGAAGAATGATTTATTTTGGCCCATGGTTTCAGAGGGTACATCCCATGGTTCCTTGGCCCCTCTGTGCTCGGGCAGAACCTCACAGCAGTGGGAGAATATGTGGAGGAGGAGGAGGATGTTCACTTCATGGAGGACAGGAAGTAGAGAAAAAGGGGAAAACAGGAAGTGGGAAGACAACATATAGTCCACTGACCTACTTCCTCCAGCTAGGCTCCGGAAGTTTCTACAACCTCCCACAATAGCGCCACTAGCTAGAGACCAAGCATTTAACACCCGAGGCTACATTTCACATTCAAACCATAAATACAGATCTCTGAGGAGGGAGGAGACCTGGATCCTAATGCCTAAATGTGTTCAGGAACCGTGAGAAAGTAATTAAGCATTACTGGCCCTCACTTGCCTCTCGCATTAAACTTGGTGCTTGTTGCTGTTGTTGTTGTTGTTGTTGTTGTTAGGTGCCATCGAGTCGGTATCCGACTCATAGTGACCCTCTGTACAGCAGGGGAAACACTATTGTCAGTGTTTCTCTGTTGTTCATAGGGTTGTCAATGGCAGATTGATTTTTGGGAGGGGGTTGCCAGGTCCTTCTCCCAAGCCTACAGCTTCTGGTGTTCCCAGGTGGTCTCCCATCCAGGTACTAACCAGGCCCGACCCTGCTTAGCTTCTGAGATCTGATGGGATCCAATGCCACAGGGCTACGGCTGCAGGCGCTATTGTTGTTAGGTGCCGTCAAGTGGGGTCCGACTCATAGTGACTCTGTGTACAATAGAACACTCCTCAACACCATGCCATACCTGGCACTACTGTCATGCTTCTCTGCTGTTCATAGGGTTTTCAATGGCTGATTGTTTTGGGAGTGGGTTACCAGGTCCTCTTCCCAAGCCTGCAGGACCTGGTGTTCCCAGGTGGTCTCCCATCCAAGTTCTAACCAGGCCCAGCCCAGCTTAGCTTCTGAGATCTGATGGGATTGGATGCCACAGTGGTACGGCAGCAGGCAAAGTAGGGGTTTGGGGTACGGATTGCTCCAGTCATACTGACCCATGTTTCCATACACCCAGGCACTGAGAGTTGCCCTGTGGTCCATGTGGTACAGTAAGCACAAGGGGCATTAAGAAAGAAAAGGAACGAGAAGGTCCCTATCATCAAAGAGCATTTCCATTTTGTTTTCTTAAGTCAGGGCGGGTCTCCAAACAGAGAATAATAAATAACTTGGAACAGACTATGTTGTTGAGTATCTGCCATTATAGACAACATCTAAAAGGAACAAACAAAAATGAACTGATTATATCTTTACGCAGGAGATAAAATACACGTACATGAGTTGTTGTTGTTGTTGTTAGGTGCCCTTGAATCGGGATCCGACTCATAGCGACCCTCTGTATAACAGGGGAAACACTATTGTCAGTGCTTCTCTGTTGTTCATAGGGTTTTCAATGGCAGATTGATTTTTGGGAGGGGGTTGCCAGGTCCTTCTCCCAAGCCTACAGCACCTGGTATTCCCAGGCGGTCTCCCATCCAGGTACTAACCAGGCCCGACCCTGCTTAGCTTCCGAGATCTGAAGGGATCAGATGCCACAGGGCTACAGCTGCAGATGTGTACATGAGACATGAAATAATTTAACATGATTGAGCCACATAGAGAGCAAGTCAAAAGACTGACTCATTTTCAAATCAGGGAGTAGCCACAGGACTCTGAAAAGGCTTCCTGAGAGGAGAATGAAGAGAGCAGAACAGCCAGTGCGAGGGGCTCAGCTGTGATGTGGAAGAACTAGGGGAAGAAGTGGCTGGACAGTGGAAGTTGCAGAAATGCCATCTGACAGGATTTCTAATCACAAACTTTATGCTACAGGTAATGTTTGGTTTTCTAGAACATTCCGTGATGAAAATGCAATTATTTTCTAGAATGTTCCTTGAGAGACATGCAGTTATTGAAACCGAAGTTTGTTTTCTGGTAACTGTTGCTTCAATTTGTGCAATAACCACTACATAAGAAAGCTCTTTAGATAGCCCCACTATCGAAAGTGCCTGATTTTACATGGATCAACTCTAAATTCATGTTATGTCAAAGCCTTGCTGCACAGGTTTTAAAAAATGGAAGGTCAGGGACCAAGATTCTGGTCTCTGCTCTATCTCTTAAGTGGTGAAAACGTGGCTCAAGTACTTCAGCCTCTTAAAATTTCAGTTTCCATTTCTTCCCCTGGGGGGAATGAAGGCATCAGACCATGGAGTCTACAAAGAACCTTCCCCGCCGTATTTCCAGCTGCTATTCTTCATTTACCACTCTCAGAGGGAGTGGGCTCATCTTCTGTGACGCTTGCCACTCCCACTCTCAATGTATTGCCCCCAAATTCCACTCTTACTCTTTCTAGCCTAATTTTGTCATTTTCCAGTTTACTGTGAACTGGCCTGAGGTCAACTTTCCTCACAGAGTACTCAAGATTGGTACTGATTTTCTCTCCCTCACTCCACCTTACTCCAACGAAACATCGACCGTTTCCTTTTGATTTTTCCCTCTTCCTTTTCACCCCCCACCCCACTCCCACTGCTCTGAGCCGCTGAACCAAGGCATGGGGTTCAGGCATGGTAGGCAAGTGCTCTACCACTGAGCTATACCCCAAATCCCTTTTATTATTATTTTTTATCCTCTGGCCTCAACCTTGCGATCCTCCTGCCTTCACCTCCTGAGTTGCTGGGATTACAAGGGTGCAACACTGCATCCAGCTCTTTCATATTTTTAAAATACTACCTGCATCCAGGGCTGGGGTTCAGTTCAGTTGGTAGAGTGCTGCTCTGTGGTCTCTGAGACCCTAGGTTCGATCCTCAACACCACAAAAATGGGAGAAGGACCTGGCAGCCCACTCCTGAAGCAATCAGCCATGGAATACCACAAGAGGGTCACTTTGAGTTGGACAGACCTTGACAGCACTTAACACACACACACACACACACACACACACACACACACACACACACACACAGGCGCGCGTGCGCACGCGCACACACACACCCCTGCATCTAGGATTACCAGCTAAAACACTGGACATCAAGTTAAATTTGAATTTCAGATAAGCACTGTATTTTTAGTATAAGGAAGTCCTGTTAAACTAAATTTGGCCTGAGATTGCCTCCACAGAGTGAGTCCCTATTTAATGAATTGCAACCTAACTTAGGTAAACTAACTAAAAGCCTAACTTGTTGTTGTTGTTAGGTGCCGTGGAGTCCTGTCCGACTCATAGCAACCCTCATAGGGTTTTCAATGGCAGATTCTTTCGGGATTGCCTTGGGAGTGGATTGCCACATCCTCTCCCATTTTTGTGGTGCTGGGAATCGAACTCTGGACCTCAGAGACTGCAAACCGGCGCTCTGCCAACTGAGCTAAATCCCAGCCAGAAAGCCTAATTTAGGCATATACTTTTATAACAACGAGCTGAGTCTCAGCCAATCACAGCAGATGAACTTCTGTCGATCCTGAGTGGTCAATCAGATCCAGTCTGAGTAAGGGAAGTGCCCATGTGCCACCAATCAAGCTGTTTCTGTACCTCACTTCCATTTTCCTTCCATAAATTTAGTGCTGCCTTGTCATACAGCCCAAGGAGCTCTCTGAGCCTCTTCTGGTTCGGAGGACTGTGTAATGTGTAAGCAATCCTTCACTCAAACTCTGCTACATGCAGCTCAAATAACGTTTCTCTTTTAACAGTCCCACTTCTCCCCACTGAATCCGACAACCCAAGCAGCAGCCAATTCAGTCCTATGCACAGATTTTTAGAAATTAATTTTTACTTTGGAGATACTCTGAGCACTTTCCAGAAGCAAAGGCCCTATGTGAGTCAGATGAGAGGTTTCTGCGATCAGGCAGACCTCCTGGACACGAAGGACCACTCCATCCACCTAGAAAGCCTGGGGGCGTTCCCAGGAAGATGGCACACAGGAGCCAGTGGACGTTGCCTTCGGTCAAGAACTAAGGAAGGAGGGTGTGAGACATCTGACCGACACGAACACTGTGACTTACGAGGTGGACCCCTAGCTCCCAACGTGCAGTTGCAGTTGCTGTTGGTGTTGTTAGGTGCCGTCGAGTCGGTATCCGACTCATAGCGACCCTCATAGGGTTTTCAATGGCTGACTGTTTCGGGATTGCCTTGGAGCAGATGGCCAAGTCCTCCCATTTTTGCAGTGCTGGGAATTGAACTCAGGACCTCAGAGACTGCAGTGCAGAGTTCTACCAAATGAGCTAAATCCCAGTCCCCAACGTGCAGGGATGGCAGAAAAAGTACCACTGGAGACCACACTCTCACCGAGTCCTAGGGCAGGGCCATTTGACACGTTAAACCTCTCATCTCCAGATCGAACCGAATCACACCTTTGATCACTGAAGGCAAGAGGCCCTCAGGGAAACAGTGAGTGCTCATCTCAGCAATCAGCTCACCAATCAGAATAAACCAAACCCCAAAGCCGATTGATGAGGACTGCGGATGGGCCACGTCTCGAGCGCTGCGGATCAGAAGGAAAGCACAAGCCACACAAAGCGTCGCCACCAGACCTCCGCAGGGCATCCACGGAAGCCTATTACGGTTCCAGCATCGCGAAAGCAGCCACACACGCAGAGGTGTCGATCCTCCTGCCTGCCCTCGTGGTCTAACGAGCTAATGGCCACGCCACACCAGGACGGCCCCTTTCCCTTTCTGTGGTGGGGGCAGTGAGGGGGGGAACTGTAAGACATAAGGACTTTCCCAGCCTTTTCCATTCAAGTGCTAGATTTAGTCTCAAAAGTCAGATACTGTCGAGGCCTGAGTGAGCAAATCACTAGTGGACTGACACAGGGGCCCACGGCACAGCACAAACCATTTCCTGCTGCCCCTTTATAGAAAACCTCCATGAGTATTAAATATGCTGAAAGAGCCTGTTTCGCAGTCTTTTGTGGAGCCACAAAGGGAGTCAAGGGCGTGAGGATCACAGAAGTCCACGGGCTGCTGCCTGCAGGCCTAATGCCAGGCTTTGGAGATGGTTTTTCTCGTCTCCTTTCAACTGAAATAGATAATTATTTTTTCTTTTGGCAATTTTCCCTTGAAATAAGCAAAGCACGTTCTAAATTGCCTTTACTAACTGATGGGTGTTCCGAGGAGCACAATTTATCTCCTGAATATGAAAGAGAATTCCCTCCACCCCACCCTACTAATGAGCCTCCCGTGGGAATAATGTGCCCACTGAGCTACTCTTT
Source organism: Pedetes capensis (assembly GCA_007922755.1). NCBI lineage: Eukaryota > Metazoa > Chordata > Mammalia > Rodentia > Pedetidae > Pedetes > Pedetes capensis. Next base: position 18,374 of record VMDO01019690.1, read on the forward strand.
AATCAGAGCCTATTTTGTTCGATCACAGTCATCATCAGGCAGTGTCCCGCCCACCGTTTATGCCGAGGACAAGGAAGAATTCTGAAAAGAAAGCAAGGCCCCGGCCATCCAGAGGGATCTGAGAAACATCAGAAGCCCTGCCTCGGAGGGTTGTCTCCTGATCAGCCGGGGACAGCCCTGTCCTCGCCACCACAGCACACAGGCTGTGTGAGCAGGGAGGATGGCTCCCATCTGCCTGGAGTGCCTGTCCCCTGGTTACAAACTCGGATAAAATATGCATTCACATTTGCATTTTGGGTGGCATTTGTCACACAAAGGAAACAAAGAAAGGTTTACTAGTGGCAGGAGAGGCTCCCAGAATTTCACTCCTTAGGGACGGGGTCTTGGGGAAAGACTTTACCACTTCCCAAGCAACGAGAATGAGAGGGACAGGCAGAACTTCTGTGCAGTTTATAAGCAACTCCTACGTTAATAACGAGCATCCACAGTCTCTCCAGGATTAGAATCCAGACTCAGTAAGCCAACTAAGAAGAACGTGGATAACGCTGGAAAATGTGAGGAAATAGCCCTCTGTCACTCTTGTGACGCACACTCACAAATCAAACAACCCTGGGCTTAAGGTTTATGGGGCTTTTTTTCCTTTAAAACAAGCCAGTGTACTTTCTCTTTGGAAATACATTTTCTCCACCAACATTCACCATGTTGTTAGATGCCGTTGAGTTGAGATCCAGCTCATAGCAACCCTACATACAAGCAAAAAACACTATTGTTACTGCTTCTCTGCTATTCAGAGGGTTTTCAGTGGTGGATTGGTTTTTGGGAGTGGGTTGCCGGGTCTGTCTCTCAAGCCTACAGCACCTAGTGTTCCCAGGCGGTCTCCCATCTAAGTACTGACCAGGCCTGACCCTGGTTAGCTTCCGAGATATGACAGGATCAGATGCCACAGTGGTATGGCTGCAGGCAACATTCATAATACCAACCATAAAATGTTTACTACTAATACATGGTACACAGCTGTTTACAGCAACAACTGTGGCTGACAGGCTGGGTGTTGAAAAGCAACCGTTAGCTTTTAAGACTAAAAATTCTCCAATCTAACCAGCTTTATGTGTTGTTAGGTTAGGTGCCCTCGAGTCTGTATCTGACTCATAGTGACCCTCATAGGGTTTTCAATGGCTGACTGTTTCAGGATTGCCTTGGGAGTGGATTGCCAGGCCCTTCTCCCAAAAGTGTTGCCCAGGCTGTCCTCGAACTCGCAATCCTCCTGCCTCATCCTCCGCAGCAAGTTGATTACCAGCATGTGCCACGACGACCAGCAGCTTTATGTGGGAAGATGAAAATAAAAACAGAAGCCTACACAAAACACCTCAACCCAAAATTCAATCAGCAGGGTTTTTTTTTTGTGTGTGCGTGGTACCGGGGGTTGAACCCAGAGCCTCACACCTGCATGCTCTGCAAGTGCTGGACCACTGAGCTGCACCCCCAGCCCATTTTTTTTACTTTTTGAGACAGGGTCTCGCTAAGTTACGCAGACTGCCTCTGGTCTCGAACTTGCAATCCTCCTGCCTCCGCCTCCCGAGCCGCTGGGATTACAGGCGTGCGCCACTATGCCCGGCCAATCAGCAGGTATTTGATATAAAATCACCACCGGATTCTCGGCAAACATGCACGGTGTATCGAACAGCTGCTAGATGTGCAGAACAGAAGTAGGGTGAGTACATTCAAAGGCAGAGGAAGTGCAGGAAAAACCACGGAATCCAACACCACCAGGGACCTCTTTCCTCACTCACAAACCCCAGAGCCTACAGTTGTTCAAAGTTAAGAACCTTTACACAAGGAGGAAGGTGCAGTTCATCTTTACAGACAAGAGGAATACTGGGGGAATCTTCCCAAAACGTCAGGAATTGACTTGTCTCGGGACCAAGCAACCCTTTTCTTGGCTACAAAATCAGACATCATTCACGTAAACCCAAAGAAGTGTCTTTGTAAATCAAAATGATCAAAATCTTTGAAAGGGAATAGGGCCTTACAGAGACACGAGAATCAAAGGAATTTTTTTTTTCTGTATATATTGTTGTCGTTGTTGTTGTTGTTAGGTGCCGTCGAGTCGGTATCCGACTCATAGCGACCCTCTGTACAACAGGGGAAACATTATTGTCAGTGCTTCTCTGGTGTTCGTAGGGTTTTCAATGGCAGATTGATTTTTGGGAGGGGGTTGCCAGGTCCTTCTCCCAAGCCTACAGCTTCTGGTGTTCCCAGGCGGTCTCTCATCCAGGTACTAACCAGGCCCGACCCTGCTTAGCTTCTGAGATCAGACGGTATCGGATGCCACAGGGCTACCGCTGCAGGCGGGTATATAATGTTATTGCAACTTAAATCTTCAGTATCCTGGGTTATGATTCTGCACTTGATGTGATATAACCAGACGTTGAAATCTTTAAACATTGTATGTCCTTAGCTGATTCATTTACCGTTCCATCAACAAACCTGTCAACCTGCAGAGCACCTAGCATTGATGCAAGCGCTGATGAGCTGATGATTTTAGTTTGGGGGCAGGGCATGTGTGAGTGTTGGGGAGGTGTGTGCACTAAAGAGTGTTCCTTAGAGCAGTGGTCTGCCATGGCTACACAGTTGAAAAATGATGCCATAGGCCCAACCCCAAAGCATTCAGGCAGACTCTCTGGGGCATGGGGCCAGACATCTGTATTTTGTCAGAGGTCAAAATCTCTCCCAGGTGATGTTAATTTGCAACGGGGGTTAAGACCCACTGTCTTAGAGAAATAGACATTATACTCTAATTTCCAAGGCAAAACTGAAGGTCACCTTCGTACTGCTGGCAGAAAAACCACGAAGAAATGTCAGGAATAAGGCACGTGAGAAAGGGTTGGAAGGGTGGTGTAATGGCAGTAAATAAACATCACAGGAGGCCATTGTTCTATCTGAGCTCTAGCACGTCGCCCCAACAGGCCAGACCAAAAGTCAAGATAGGGTCACTCATCATGTCCAAGTCCAGGGCCCCCACCTGAAACTAAGCTGCTTATCTAAACTCCAAGGAAATCAGGATTCTAGTTGTTGTTGTTATTAGGTGCGGTCGAGTCGGTATCCGACTCATAGTGACCCTCATAGGGTTTTCAATGGCTGACTGTTTCGGGATTGTCTTGGGAGTGGATTGCCAAGTCCTTCTCCCATTTTTGCTGTGCTGGGAATTGAACTCCGGACCTCAGAGACTGCAGCGCAGCACTCTACCCACTGAGGTAAATCCCAGCCCCCAGGATTCTAGAGAGAGAACATATTTCCCCAATAGGCCAGTTTCAGTGGGCAGGATAATGAAGTTCGCGCTGCCTTAACCCTCACACAAAACGGTAACAGGAAGGAACTCCAGGTTAACCAATCAGTTATTTTCCACTGTTCTGTCCCTAAGACCCGCCTACTTCCTTTTTCTTTTGCCCTCCTTCTCTCTTCAGCCTTCCTGCGTGGCTCCCTGGAACACTTTACACAAAGTGTTACCTGACTCTACAGTGGAAAATAAAGCCAATTAAGACTTTCAAATTGTCGTACTTTTGCCATCTACATTGAATGTATTAAAAAATAAAAACAGCTGGGCACAGTGGCGCACGCCTGTAATCCCAGCAGCCTGGGAGGCGGAGGCAGGAGGATCACAAGTTCGAGACCAGAGGCAGTCTACGTAACTTAGCGAGATCCTGTCTCAAAAAGTAAAAAAATGGGCTGGGGGTGCAGCTCAGTGGTCCAGCACTTGCAAAGCATGCAAGCACAGGGCCCTGGGTTCAACCCCCAGTACCGCAAAAAAATAAATATAAATAAATAAAAATAAAACCAAGAACAGAAGACGGTAACACGAAGAAAGTCACGGGTGTCAAAAACATGTGCGGCTCTGCTAGGGCCTGATCGACCCAGAAAGCACCACAAAACAGACGCCACCTGCAGAGGTGAGACATCAACCAGACGGCCGGCACGTCTTATTATTTCCTTTTTAATGTAGGTCCCCTGGACGACGCGGCTCCAGAATAGCAGCTTCACAATCGCCATCTCTCACCTCCCACTTACCCGTCCCACTTACCCGTAATTTGCCGATGTAATAAAATACTTATAAATGGAAACACATCTCTGGGTCCTGGGCGCATCTGCGCATACTTCTAAATGTGTATGGTCTGGCTTCCTTCCTTTCCTCACAAACTGTTAATACATTAGAAAACCAAATTGATTCCAGAGATCTTCTGTGAGTTACTGTATTGAATTATGGGGTGCCATGCCACCTTTTATCAGTTTCATGTCCTATAAATTATCTGGCATAATCTGAAGAAGTGGGAATGATCTCAGGCCTCTGGGAACTGAAAAATTTGTATTTTGTTTCTTTATAATGCACATCCTAGATATATTACCCTCCGAATACCCCGACACGGACCTGCGACTAGCTCTTGAGGGAAGGCCTAGCGAGCCGCTCTGTAGGCTTTGGATTCACCAAGATCCATTTATTTTCCTAATTTATAGAGGTTAGCTGAAACTGCAAATAGAAAGCACATTTATTACCGTTTTACAAGACCCGTATGAGTTAAAACTCAGCCTACATGGATGCAATTCCAGACTGATTTACGTCACAGAAGGGAGGCTTCCTCGCCCTCTCTGAAACTAAGTTTTCTGTATCCTGATTGACTGATTTTTATAGTGTGTTCCGATCTATGTAAAGTTTACACAAAGTAATCAGATGTTTTACCAACACAGTTTCATTCCTCTTTCTCATTTCCTCTTACTCCACCAGTTCCAACTAGCTCCACGTGTTTTTGGTCTGTCATAGGAATAGAAAATCATTAACTGAGGAAACACTGGGTTTGGAGTCAGGAGTCCAGCCTCCTGCCACTAAAGAACTGTGTCATTTCAATTAAGTCACAGCCACTCTGAGCCTTAATTATCTCACCAATAAAATGAAGGCACTGGAGTTAAGGATTTCTAGGGCTCTTCCTGGGCTGGGATTTAGCTCAGTTGGCAGAGCGCTGCTCTGCAGTCCCTGAGGTCCCGAGTTCAATTCCCAGTACCACAAAAATGGGAGAAGGACGTGGCAATCCACTCCCGAGGCAATCCCGAAACAGTCAGCCATTGAAAACCCCATGAGGAGCCAGGCGTGGTGGCACACGCCTGTAATCCCAGCGGCTGGGGAGGCGGAGGCAGGAGGATCGCAAGTTCAAGACCAGAGACAGTCAGTGTAACTTAGTGAGACCCTGTCTCAGAAAATAATAAAATCTACAAAATGGGCTGGGGGTGCAGCTCAGTGGTCCAGGCCCTGGGTTCAACCCCTAGTACTGCAAAAAAAAAAAAAAAAAAGAAAACCCCATGAGGGATGCTATGAGTCAGACATGACTTGGCAGCATCTAACAACAGGGCTCTTCCTGTCTATGATCAAGTAACATAAATGTTTTCAACACTGAAGGACACAGGGACTCTTCCATTTCCTTCTCTCAGAAGAGAGTCCAGTGGGAACAAGCTTCCAGATTGGAGGAGACAGTCTGCCCTATTAGTGCCTTGCTCAACTTTGGTGTAGGAAGAGAAAATACTAATGAATAACACTCCTGGCTCTATCCCAACTCACCGTGTTGTGGTCTGGACATGAAATGCTCCTCAAACACCACGTGGAAGGTTTGGTCCCAAATTCAATGTCCAGACACGAGGCTTTTGGGAAGTGAGTGGGTCACGAAGGCTCTGACCTCATCAATGGACTACTCCGCTCATGGACTCAGAGTCCAATGGACGACCGGAAGGGGTGGAACGATGGAAGGTGGAAGTGACTAGAGAAGTGGATCTCTAGTCACTTCCTGAGGGGGTACCTTGGGCCCCACCTCTCCCTCTCTGTGTCTCTGCCTCCTGTCTGCAATGAGGTGAGGCACTCTGTGCACACAGACCTCCGCCATGATGCTCTGCCTCACTGCCCACGGACCCTGAAGCAATGGTGCGAAGTTACCGTGAACTAAACCCTCTGAGACCGTGAGCCAGAACAAATCCTTCCTCCCTTGCTTTCTTTGGCATGTGGTCACAGAGATGAAAAGAGACAAACCATCCTGAAACAAGATGGGTCATTCGGCTCTTTAACACTGCCATTTCCTCTCCCATACAACAACACTGCACACGCCTGGGTTAAGTGATTAAACCTATGAGTTTTCAGACATAAAGAATCTGAAGAGAGCCAGGCGCGCTGTGCACGCCTGTAATCCCAGCAGCTCGGGAGGCAGAGGCAGGAGGATCGCAAGTCCGAGACCAGAGGCAGTCTGTGTAACTTAGTGAGACCCTGTCTCAAAAAGTAAAAAAATGGGCTGTGGGTGCAGCTCAGTGGTCCAGCACTTGCAGAGCATGGAAGTGCGAGGCCCTGGGTTCAACCTCCAGTACCAGAAAAAAAAAAAAAAAAGAATCTGAAGAGATTCAAATGAAGTTTTCTGGGCTCTTCAGGACCTCCCGATCAACATGGGGCTAGAATTCTGAATGCAAATAAGATCTTAAAAGCTGTGAAATAGCTTAAGTATGGGAGGGGAGGTGCTCTCAAAGCACTCCCCAGTGGGAAAGCCATGAAGGCGGGCTGTGAACACAAGATGGAGAGGAGCAGGGGAAAGGAAGCCACACTCGCTCACTACCTTTGGGTCAGTCGACTTCTTCACTGCCGTGACAAAATACCTGACAAACTTAAGCACGGGAAGGATTTACTTCAGGTCACATTTTCAGAGATCTCAGCCCGTGGCTGGCTGGCTCTGTGACTCCGGGCGAGTACCGAGGCTGAACATCACGGCAGTCACAGGTACATGGTGAGGAGGAAACTGTTCACCTCATGATACACAGGAAGCAGAGAAAGAGAGACAAGCTTTCTCCTGGTACTCTATCCGGGCCCCAAGCCTATGCTAAGGTGCCACCCCCATCCAGGGCAGGTGTCTCCCCTTAGGCAATCCTCTCTGGCAATGGCTTCACTAACATACCCAGAGGTATGCTTTACTAACCTCCTGGGCACTTCTCAACCCAGTCAAGCTGTCAATGTAGCAGAAAAACCAACCAAAACAAACCTACAGAGGAAAGAGACTTGCTGAGGGCTCACAGTTAGAAGATCCATCCATAATGGCGGCAGGACAGGGATGGCCATGGCAGAAGGTAGGGCCCATGGAAGATGACCTTACATCGGCATGAGAGAGTGCACGCGAGCGTACCCGAAAGCAAGCAGGAGCCACAGATCTGGGATACAAATCTCCAAAGGCCCCTCCCCAACGACTCATTTTCACCAAGCTACACCAGCCTCCCAACATTCCACAACCTTCCAGGACAGCACCACCAAGGTGGGCACCAAACAATGTGATCCCTACGGGACAATTTAGATCCAAATGATAACAATCAAGATTTACCATCTCACCTTCTATAAGCTGGACATGTATGCTACTCATGCTCCGCTCATTCCTAATTTCCTGCTCTTCCAGCAAAGTGAAAATTGCTACAACATGTTCCCCTGTTGGCCACTTCCCCTTCCAATTCCCAGTTCCTGTCTAATCCACATTCTATCTTGTCACTGAGATTATTTTGCTCAAAAGCCTTTCTGATCTTATTACCTTCAAAGTCATGGTCCTTTCAATTTGCCTCTGTGAAAACTGGGGAAAGATTCCTTTCTTCAATGACCCTTTTATTACATCGTTGCACACCACGAAAGCTCTGCTCAACGGAGCTGTCATGAGTTATAGCTCTACCTGCACAAACTGAAGTCCAGGCTCTCACATTTTCATAATATTCACACAGCACGGCACACACGCCAGTGGCCTGTGCCTTAAGGTGAGGTGATGAGGTCAGGTTCTAAACTGGGTGAGAGACTGGGATTAGACATCTAAGAAGGGGTGATGGGAAAAAGAAGCCACCTTGGGGGACATCCAGAAGGCAGAACGTGGTACCATATGTATAGATACGGTGTATGTTCCATGAAGTGCGTGCATGGAGTGTGTATGTGCACAGAGGTGTGAGCTGGTGGGATTAACACAGGAGGGGGCTCTGTCTGAAGCTCGAGAACTCACTTGGGATGCCTACAATGGATTCCTCAGCCAGCCTCCCATTAGCTGCTGTCTAGGATGGGAAACGACTCTCCTTTTGATGGCAGTCTTTTCAAGAGGGCACAATCCAGGCATCTTACATAGCCTGTTGAGATTTCACACGCCTGCCTTGTTAATCCCTCGTTGCTCAAAGTAAAAAGCTCAAATTCCCTAGCTACATTTTATTCAACATCCTTCAGAATCTGGCTCCGTATCTCACTATTTCTTCTCCCATCACATTGTTGTTAGGTGTGATCAAGTGGAGTCCGATTCATAGCAACCCTCATAGGGTTTTCAATGGCTGTTTCAGGATTGTTTTCAAGAGTGGACTGTTACATCCTTCTCTCATTTTGCAGAGCTGGGGACTGACCCAGGATCCTCAGAAAGTGCAGAGCAGCACCCTACTAACTGAGCTAAACCCTGGCCCCTTCTTCCCTCATCCTCCCTAAGATTTCCATATTCTGGGATATTCATGGTCTTCCAAATAGCAAAGCACTTCCACCACTCTATGCCCCGGATTCAGTTGTTCTTTTGCCTGGAATGTCCTTCTCTGCATCCCAAAAGCCAATGGATTCTTCAAGAATCCCTGCCCCCCTCCACCTGTCATGGGCCACCTTTCTTGTGAAGTTTCTTGTAATCTTTCAGCAGAATTAGTCACTTTGACATTTAATTCAACATCTCAATTTGTTAGGAATATATCGAATATATTTCATGACAGTATTTTAGTCTGAGAATTGTTTAAAAACATGCAGGCTAGGCATCTCTATTCCAAAAGTCTGAAATCCAAAGTACAAAATATTCTTACTACCAACATGATGCCACAAGTGGAAAATTCCACACCTGACCTCATGGAACAGGTCACAGACAAAACACAGGTACTCTAAAAAAAAAACAGTGTATAAAATTACCTTCAGGCTGTGTGTATAAGGTATTTTTGAAACATAACAGAGTTCTATGTTTAGACTCGGGTCCCATCCCCCAGGTGTCTTATGCATACATGAATGTGCCAAAATCTGAAAAAAATCTGAAATCTGAAACAGTTCTGGTCCCAGGCATTTTTGATAATGGATTCTCAACCTGTATTTATATTCCTAGAGATTGGCACAGTGCCCAACACATATTAAGTATTCAATAAAGAATGCACCTGCCCCGGCCCTTTCCAACTGCCTGCCTTCTTCTTGGAGGCGTACTGCTTTAGATCCTATGTCTATATTCTCCATCTTTAATAACCTTATTCTATACTCTATATTATATAAACAAAGAATGCACCTTTATGTCCCCAGCACTTAATCTAGTATGCAAAAGCCAGAAGCATCTTTCTCAGTTAGCTCATGTATTCTCAAAGGGGCAACAGTGCTCTGAAGGGGGGCAAAATTAGGTTGCTAGGGCATGTTACGCCTGCAGCCATAGCCCTGTGGTATCTGATCCCGTCAGATCCCGGAAGCTAAGCAGGGTCGGGCCTGGTTAGTACCTGGATGGGAGACCGCCTGGGAACACCACATGCTGCAGGCTTGGGAGAAGGACCTGGCAACCCTCTCCCAAAAATCAATCTGCCATTGAAAACCCTATGAACAGCAGAGAAGCACTGACAATAGTGTTTCCCCTGTTGTACAGAGGTTCGCTATGAGTCGGATACCGATTTGACGGCACCTAACAACAACAACAACAACAACAACAACAACAACAACAGGGCATGTTACAGACTGAGTCGTATTCCCCACTGAAAAAAATTCACGTGCTAAAGTTCCAAGCCCTGGGAGCCCAGGGTGTGACTGTATTTGGAGGGTCCGCCTTTAAGGAGGTCATATGTGTGGGCCCTAATCCAGTCTGATCCATGTCTTTAGAAGGAAAACTCAGAGACAGTGGGTTTGCACGCACACAGGAAGAGGCACGGAAGGAGAAGGCCAGAGGGAGAGGGAACTCAGGAGAAACTGAACTTGCCGACAACTTGACCTTGGACTTCTCCCCTCCAGAACTGTGAGAAAGTAAGTTTCTGCTGCTTAAGCCAACTAGCCTGTGGCATTTTGTGACAGTAGCCTCAGCAAATACAGGGACAAAAGAAAAATCTTCTCTATTACAATGATGTATATGGCCCTCTGAAGTTTAACCCTAACAAAATTATTTTCCTTACTATTTATCTCACAAGAGTAAGTTCAAAGATTTAATTAATAAATTGAATTAATATATGCATAGAATGAATTAATTCATTTAAGCGTATTTTTCTCCTTTGAAAGCTGCTATGATATGGATGTTTAAATATTCCCCATAGGTGCATAAGGTAAAGGTTTGGTCCCCAGTGGGAGGCTACTGGGAGGAGGTGGGACCTTTAAGAGGCGAAGCCTAATGGGATGTCTCCAGGTTGCTGAGGGTGCACCTTCAAACGGGACTCAGGGAAACCACGCCCTTCTCTCCCTGGTCCTGACATAAGCGATTCTGCCCTGCTACCTGCCCCCGCCATGGTGCGCTGCCTCACCAGAGGCCGGGAAGCAACGGGGCCGTCTGATCACAGCCTAGAACCCATGGAACCGTGAGCTGAAGCAAACCTCCTCTAAGCTCACTAACTCAGGTATGTGTTGCAGTGCCAGAAAGGTGACTGACTCAACGGAAGTAACAGATACAGAGGAGAAACGCTAGAAGAAAACCGCAGAAACGCACCTCCTGCAGCGGTGTCTGGGTTTGGACTGACACATCCACAGAGAAGACAGGAGCTCCCAGGACTACATCACGCCTCTGCACAGCGTCCTTCTTGTTATTACAGGGACACCACCTTCTCCTACCTTCCCAGTACCTTGTCAATATTCATTCCTTATGGACCATCTGCGAGAACACTTACAGATTTCTCAAACCATTCACACCTCGAAAGCAAAAAAGTCTCCATGAACCCCACTTAACCCTCCACATTTCCTTCCCCTTCACACCAACTTTCTTTTCTTTTCTTTTTTTTTTTTTTTGGTACCGGGGAGTTGAACCCAGAGCCTCGTGCTTGCATGCTCTGCAAGTGCTGTACCACTGAGCTGCACCCCCAGCCCATTTTTCACTTTTTGAGACAGGGTCTCGCTAAGTTATGCAGACTGCATCTGGTCTCGAAATTGTGATCCTCCTGCCTCCGCCTCCAGAGCCGCTGGGATTGCAGGCATGCACCACGGCACCCAGCTCACACCAACTTTCTTGAAAGACCTCCACGGACCACTCCAGAGCCTCCCCTGATGCTGGGCAGCCTGTCTCAACCACCTGCTGGCAGTAACCACTCCGTCTCTCTGTTACCTCTCAGTGCTCCAGACCTTCAGAGAAACAGCCCTACGGCCCACGGTCCCCGTGGTTCCCTGCCAAAACATTTTCAGATACACTGTAAGTAAGCAATGTAGTCACTTCTCACATACCAGCACAGCCACTCTGTACCTTTCATAAGGTTGTGTATTGCTATGCATAAAGATGTTGTTGTTGTTGTTAGGTGCTGTTGAGTCATGTTTCATTCACAGCGACCCTTATAGGGTTTTCAATGGTTGATTGTTTTGGGATTGCCTTGGGAGTGGACTGCCACATCCTTCTCCCATTTTTGGGAATCAAACTAGGGACCTCAGAGACTACAGAGCGGCGCTCTACCAACTGAGCTAAATCCCAGCCCATGCATAAAGATAGAGCCTCTAAAAAACATACTTCAATTCTAAACTTGATATGGACTAATTATATACTTCAGCTTGTATAATAAGGGGAAACACACCTTTTAATCCAGAAGAAAATGTTTGCAGCATGTTACCTTTCTGTATGGTGATAATGCTGGTAAGTGGAACCTGCTGAGTGCCTGTTCTTCTCATTCATTTTCATGAGCTCTTACTATTTAAATGGGAACGTACATTTACAACGTTTCTTGCTGATAAAAATAAGTTTTCTAACTCAATAGAGGCAAAAAAATAAAAATAGTAAAAAAATAAAAATCTATGAGCGTGGCTCCATTTCTGCATATGTCTAGTAGAGGCTTCTACAATTAGTTGATTATTGTTGCTGTTGTTGTTGTTAGGTGGTCGAGTGGGATCTAATGCATAGTGACCCTACGTACAACAGAATGAAACACTCTCCAACACTGTGCCATGCCTGGCACTATGTCAGTGCTTCTCTGCTATGCATATGGTTTTCAATGGATGATTGTTTCTGGATTGTTTCAGAGTGGGCTGCCAGGTCCTTCTCTAATTTTTGAGGTGCTGGGGATTGAACACAGGGTCTCAGAGAGTGTAGAGCAGCACTCTACCAACTCAGGTAAACTCTAGCCTACAATTTGTTGATTCACTTCTTTTATTTATGTTTTCTTTGATTTTGCAGTGTTAATGATGGTACTGGGCCTCACACATGCTGGACAATCACTGAGTCACCTCCCCAGACTTCCTTTACACGTTTAAAGGCTCGTGGTAATACTACTAAAGCTTGGTTCTTAAAAAAAAAAATCAAAACCAGGAATTAGAATACACACCATTTCACAGAAAGATTAAAACTGTATCCAAATTTACACCTCTTTGTAAAGTGGTATGTCTAGATATGAAGTCTCACTTGTGAACTGCAGTACGGAAATCACATTTCTGACCCGAGGCTATCCCGCTTCAAGATGAGTACCTTAAAAGAACAGGGTCCAAACTGGCTTATTGCTGCACCCCTGACACAGAGCCAGATATTTCTACAAAGCGGGTGTTAATACTACTGAACTAGGTAACTGAACCCTTGATTTCAAGGGCTCCCAGTCTAGGGGAGAAGAAGCAACAAATCACTAGTACTAAAGGGAACTGATCACTGTCCACAGAAGAGAGTGACCAATATATTACTTGAAAGATCCCAGACAAGGAGATCTGCGAACCAGACTCATGTAGCAAGTTGATATTGTCAGACGAGACCCCCCAAGGCCTCTCATTGCCTCTAGCATGGTATGGTCACCTCTAAGAGGCGTAACCCGTGTCTCTGTTCTAGTATTTTAACCTCCTATACCATTTACCAAGCTCTTCTCCTTGACTAATGGGAACTACCAGACCTGACTCTGTTCTGTAGGCCTGTTCCCTTTAGAGCACCATTTTAAACATTCTAGTACACTGCCTCTGTCCAGTCCAGGGTGACCTTTGACCAGTGTCAGCAGAGCCATGAGTTTCCCCAGAGTCACGCAGTCTGACTCTGAAATTATGGTGTGTTGCTAGAGTCCCTTTGGAGGTGATGGCTGCAGAGATGGGGCAGAACCTGGAACCACGCTGCAACAGCCCCTGCGCTGCCAGCGCCACCAGGAGACAGGGAGCCAAGCGAAGCCTGCTGGTCCCGGTGCCAAAGCACTTGGGCCCCTCATGTTCTGTAGGGAAAAACTGAGAGAAAATTGGTAAAAACCCAAAAACTGGGAAAATGGCTTTTGAACCTCTGGTTTGTAAATTAGAAATCTAGGGAAAATGAAAGTAACTTGATTGGACGTTTGTACAAAACCCTTCACAAATCCCCAGAATCTGATTGGACAATTGGACTCAAAGCTGATTGGCTCAGGCCATTCCATGGCTGAACTATATAAGGAGCTGCACTGCGGCAGCTTGTCCTTTTTCGCCTGGACCACCAATGAAGAAACAGCTCTCTGCTGTCTCCCCGGACCTTTGGTGAGGAAAGAATGCTCTCCCACTGCGACCATCAACAAGGAAAGAACTCGTTCTCCACGGAGACCATCAACATGGAAGCATCTGCCCTTAAGACTATATAAGAGCTGCTAGCACTTAAAGCTGTATGCTTTGGGTTTTCTCTCGGGCCTGATAAGGGCAGAGAAATAAAGAGGTGTGTTTGTCCCCGCAACGCAAAAGCGACCAAGGCTCTTCCTTTCTCCCATCTCCGCCAGTGTCCCAAGGGCCGCAGGAGTCCGCACCTCTCACCCACGGGTCCTGAGTGAATTGTGTTTAGTATATGTGTGTGTGGCGGCACCGCCTGTCCAAACATCCGGCTGGACAGGGAGGTGTGCGCCCCACAGTGTTCCAGCATGACTGCACCCAGCAGGCATCAGCAGACACCTCCACGTATCACTCAGACCAGTGTGTGCCTGGTTTTCTGTTTTTACTAATGGAATGCATCCTCACTGACACTTCACGGCTGTAGAGGCATCTGCCACGTGGAAGACCATTCAAAAACAGACTTGAAGATGAGCAGGCCTGGAGCACTACTGCAAGGCCGCAGGGTCAGATCTGCACCCCCAGGGCTCTGACCATCTTCAGCATGACGCGGAAGGCCCCTCATCACTTGGCTCTGCCCTTCCATCCGAGATTCACCTGCCATCAACAGCTCCTGCCCCACCTCCACGCCCTCAGAGGCACAAGGCACACAGAGCAATGGTGGCCAAGTGCCCCAGGGTTTCCACCTGCTGCAGTGCCTCCGCACACAGCACCTAAAATTCTCTTCTCCTCTTCACCCGCTGAGGTCTTACTCATCACAGCCCTGCTAAGTGCTGCAGCCTTTGAGGAGGAAGATCCTCACCATCAGAATGAGTCACGTCTCTGCTCTCGCAGTATTTTATTTAATATCTTAAAGCATTTACCAAGCTCATTATTCAGATCTTCTGCCTAACAAATAGACAATGCTGGCCTTGAGTTTGTTCTGTAAGCCTGCTCCATTTAAAGCACCACTTTGAATATTCCAGCACCGGCAAGATAGAAACCTTTTTAAATAAAAGATGTGGTGGGTTTATTCTTTGAATAATAATGATGCCTATTTTCTTTTATTGTACCTTAACTATTAATTATAGTCATTTCCAAAAATTAAGTCTAAATCACAATTCAGCTTCCCTGAAGACAGAATATGGAGAATTTGTTATTTGGGTCCAGTTACTGGGCATTCATTTTCTCTATGCTGTGTATAGGAGGTTTTTGTTGCTTCTCTTTCTTTTTTATTTAACGTGACAAGTGCTTTCAAAATATGTATGCTGTTTTCTTGTTCCATTTTTCTATTTAACAAAAGATGATGCCCTGAAGGTTCAAGGCATTCAAATTTTGGGACTGCTATGCTCATTATTTTTTGAGTTTTTTCCCCCAATTCTTATACAATATATATTGGGTTCTTTCCTAATGCATTCTACAATTCAGTGAACAACTGGGTACATGATTTAAACCACTGCAAGATGTATGAGATGAATAGCTGCTTTATAATAATATTAGTATTATCCACAGCACCACGATTCATTTTCTATACATTTTAACAAGTTGTTGTTATTGTTGTTAGGTGCCAGCAAGTCAGGTCTGACTCATAGTCACCCCATATACAACAGACAAAACACTGCCTGGCACTATGCCATGCTTGGCACTATGTCAGTGCTTCTCTGTTATTCATGGGGCTTTCCAGGGCTGATATTTTTCTGGGGAGTAGGCTGCCATATCCTTCTCCCTAGCTACAGCACCTGATATTCCCAGATGGTCTCCTACCCAACAACTAACCAAACCCAACCCTGCTTAGCTTCTGAGATGCGACAGGATCGGATGCCACAGTGCTATGGCTGTAGACATTTCAAGAGCCACATAACATTCTTATCAATAATTACCAGAAAACCAGGCATAGTAGCGCAAGCCTCTAGTCCTAGTCACTTGGGAGGCTGAGAGAGGACGATCTCGAAAAGACCCTATTTCAAAAATATAAAATTTAAAAAAAAATTTAATTACTGGGAAAAAATTACTAGTGATTTTTAGACCACGTCTAGAGACACATTTCCGTATCAAGCTTCTCAAGGAATCAACTAAGGCATTCCAAATGCTGCCGTCTAGACCTCCAAAGGCATTCGTTCACTGGTCCTTAAGGTGCAGGAAGATGCCGGGGCTGCGGGAGGGCAGCGGCCTTGCCGGGAGCAGGCAGCTCTTCACCCTGTGGACCCTTTCCTCGGCCACACGATCTGTGGCCATCCAGAGGTGCAATGTGAAGCTTTGTTTTGTTTTGTTTTGTTTTTTGGTGGTACTGGGGGTTGAACCCAGGGCCTCGCGCCTGCATGCTCTGCAAGTGCCGGACCACTGAGCTGCACCCCCAGCCCAGTTTTTCACTTTTTGAGACAGGGTCACGCTGAGTTACACATTCTGCCTCTGGTCTCGAACTTGTGATCCTCCCGCCTCCCGAGCCGCTGGGATGACAGGCGTGCGCCACCTGATCAAGCATGTCCAACCCACAGCCCGTGGGCTGCACGTGGCCCAGCAGCGCTAGAAGTGCCTCAGCAGGCTAGAGAGACAAAACATAAATAAATAAATACATAAATAACCCCCAGGAGGCACGGGAAGGAAAAGAAGTCCTTGCCCTGGATCCTGGCTGCAGCCCCCGCTGGCAGAAAGCCAACAACTTCTGCACAACTGGCGAGGCGGGAGACGCAGCCCAAAGGCGGACAATGCTCCTTTCCCATGCGATGGCACAGCCTTGGAGATAAGAGACGGCACATACGCAGGGCCAGAATGTCCTCGACCTTTGAGGTCAGCACTGCTCTCTCATCCGCAGACCTAAACAGCGCACCTCGTAAAACCACCTCACAACGTCATTTACAAAAAGAAAACTCTAAGAGAACTAAGTAAACCAACTCATAGGTACATATTAGTTAATTTCCAACCTTTGCCTTATCTCTGGACGTAGCTGTGAATGACATCCTTGGAGCCACAAAAGTACAGGGACAGCTACTGTTAAGACATGCAGGTGTGACTCACTCTCTTGGGGATCCTGCAGCCGTCTTAGATGTGCACTATGATTTTGTAGATGTCTCTCTCTCTCTCTCTCTCTCTCTCTCTGAATGCCCGACTTTTCACCTACAGCGTGTACCACCTCTTAGTTCTCACCTGCCGCAGGTGTGAGTCTGTCTTGGGGAATCTGCATCTATCTTAGATGTGCACTATGATTTTATAGGGGCTGGGATTTAGCTCAGTTGGTAGAGTGCTGCGCTGCAGTCTCTGAGGTCCTGAGTTCGATTCCCAGCACTGCAAAAATGGGAGAAGGACGTGGCAATCCACTCCCAAGGCAATCCCGAAACAGTCAGCCATTGAAAACCCTATGAGGGTCGCTATGAGTCGGATACCGACTCGACGGCACCTAACAACAACAACGATTTTATAGATGTCTGTCTCTCTCTCTGAATGCCCACGTCTTCACCTACAGCGTGTACCACCTCTTAGCTCTACTCAGTAAACTCACTCACCATGCTTCGCTCTGACTCATCCTCAACTCTCTTGGCTCCACCTGAGTGGAGGGGACCCACCATGCTGCAGGCAGCAGCGCCGAGCTGTGCCTCCCTCTGCTGACCTTGAGGCCCCACAAAATCATTTAATATAATGCATTTTTTGGTGTTTATTTTCTTCCTGATCCCCTTATTAGGCACACACACTGACTATACTTTGTAACTTACGTGCAGCCCAAGACAGTGCCTCTTGACCCAGGGCTGCCCAAGGAAGACAAAAGCTGGACGCTACTGCTCTTGACCAACGACCCAGGATGCTCCCTCAGGCCCCTCGGTCACTCAGTGCTCTGCAAGTTCTTTCTGTTAGTTTCCCTCTCCAGAAATGAAGGTCCCATAAAGGAGGTGTGCACGTCTTCCCTCCTCACACAGCTGGGATGAAGGCGGAAGGACAAGGAAGGAGCCGCAAACAGCTCCTCTGGGAACGGTGTTTGTTTTGTTTTGTTTTTTCCCCATGCTATAGGTAGCCACACTGAAAAGAGAACAAAAACAAAATAAAAACAAAACCACCCAGGAGGTCTGACGTCCAGGGTCAGCTGAGAGAGCTGGTGCCAAGCAGGGCAGGGGTGCTAGATTGTCAACCCAGAGGGCCAGGTTCCCCTGGAAGGCAGGTGGGGCAATGAGAGCCACAGTTCCACTGCTGGGAAGGGGAAGGAGCAGGGGGAAAGGATGAGGGGAAGGGAGGAGGAGGGGATGGAATAGGAGGAGAGGGAGGGGATAGAATGAGGGAGGAAGAGGGGAGAGGAGAGGGGGAGGCAGGGGCCTGACCCAACCTTTATTGTTGTTGTTAGGTGCCATCGAGTCGGTATCCGACTCATAGTGACCCTTGTAGGGTTTTCAATGGCTATTTCGGGATGGCCTTGGGAGTGGATTGCCAGCCCCTTCTCCCATTTTTTGGTGCTAAGAATTGAACTCAGGACCTCAGAGACTGCAACACAGCGCTCTACCCGCTGAGCTAAATCCCAGCCCGACCCAACCTTTATAGCTTCTTGTTGTTAGGTTCCGAGGAGTCGAGTCCCATTCACAGCGACCCTATGTACAGAAAAACGAAACACTCCCCAATTCTGTGCCAGGCACACAACCTTACTTATGTTTAAGCCCATTGTTGCACACTTGCAGACACTGAGTCAATCCATCTAGTTGAATATCTTCCTTATTTTTATTGACCTGCCGCTCTCCCAAACATGATATCCTTCTTTAGGGATTGTTCCCTCCTGACTGCATGTCAAAATAAGTAAGACACAGTCTAGCCATCCTTGCTTCCAAGGAGCACTCTGGTTGCACTTCTTCCAGGACACATCTATTGGTTCTTTTTGCAGTAGATGGAATATCATCTCCAGCACCATAATTCAAAAGCATCAATTCTTCTCCTGTCTCCCTTGTTTAATGTCCAGCTTTCACAACCATATGATGCGGTTGAAAATACCATGGCATGAGTCAGGTACACCTTCATCTTCATTGTGACATTTCTACTTTTCAATACTCTAAAGAGATCTTTTGCCACAGCTTTTCCCAAAGCAATGCATCTTTTGATTTCTTGACTGCTGCTTCCACGGGTTTTGATTGTAGAACCAAGTAAAGCAAAATCGTGGACAATCTCAATCTTTCCTCCATTTATCGTGAAGTTTGCTGACCCAGTTGTAAGGATTTTTGTTTTGTTGATGTTGAGTCACAATCCATATTGAAGGTTATGATCTTTGATCTTCATCAGTAAATGTTTCAAATCCTCTTCACTTTCAGCAAGCAGAGTTGTGTCATCTGCATATCACAGGTTGTTAATGAGTCTTCCTCCAATCCTGATGCCGCGTTCTTCTTCGTAAAGTCCAGCTTCTCAGATTATTTGCTCAGCATAAAACCTGAAGAGATATGGTGAAAGAATACACCCCTGACGCATACCTTTCTTGACTTTAAACCAAGCAGTGTTTCCTTGTTCTGTTAGAATAACTGCCTCCTGGTCCATGTACAGATTCCTCATGAGTACAATTAGATGCTCTGGTATTCCCATTCTTCACGGTGTTATCCATAATTTGTTATGATCCACACAGTCAAACACCTTTGCATAGTTGATAAAACATAGGCATGTTTCTGACTCATAGAGACCCTATGTATAACAGGTGAAGCACTATTGTCAGTGCTTCTCTGCTGTTCATAGGGTTTTCAATGGCGGGTTGTTTTTTGGGAGTGTGCTGCCAGGTCCGTCTCCCAAGCCTGCAGCACCTGGTATTCCCAGCTGGTCTCCCATCCAAGGACTAACCAGGCCTGACCCTGCTTAGCTTCTGAGATCTGACGGATCGGATGCCACACTGGTACAGCTGCAGGCCTGACAGCTTAGTCTGCTTTTGTTTCAGCTGGGGGAGGTTCCCACATGGGGCTCCGCAGGACACAGAGAGGAATTCACAGCTCATGAGTGGCCAGCAGTTCACCAGACAACAAAAGCTGAGGTGTAGGCGGCTGGCTATTAGTCTGTTAGCTAGAATTTCACTTTATTTGGTGGTGTGTGGGGGGGTGCATTTTAAGCAAGGGATGAGAGGAAACAGGCCTGAACAACCTATACACTCAGCAAGAGGGCATCAAGCCCTACATAAATAGAAAGGCCAAGCATGACAACCTACAACATTCACCTCTGTATTTTAAAGGATAAATGCTACACTTATCAAGTACCTACTCTGTGACAAACAGTACTAAGTGCTTTTACTATACATCTCAACCCTGCTAACAGCCTTAGGACGTAGCCATTCCCATTCCCATCATATGCGAAGAATCTAAGGTTCAGAGTGATTAAATGCTACACCCACACATCACCCAGGAAAGGCTTCTGACTCAAGTTTCCAGAGATCTTCCTGTCAAACTACAGAATATCCTCTTCATGGGGAGCGGGAGAGGGAGGGAGAGAGAGCGGGGCGGGGGTGGTAGGGAGAGAGAGAATGCAGTGTAGCTGGTTCTCTGGGCCTGACAGGACCATTGCCATCTTGAAATGGAACACCTGAGATGACCACAGGAACCCTGACTCAAAGTCGTGGCAGCGAAATAAGCAAAACTATATAGTACAGCGTGAGAAGGACCTGGCAATCCACTCCCAAGGCAATCCCGAAGCACTCAGCCACTGAAAACCCTATGAGGGTTGCTATGAGTTGGATACGAACTCGACGGCACCTAACAACAACAATATAGTACAGCTAGGCCTGCCTCTATGGGAGAAGGACGTGGCAATCCACTCCCGAGGCAGTCCCAAAACAATCAGTCATTGAAAAACCCTGAGGTCAATACAAATGGACTAAAAATCACATGTAATTGTTCTAACAAGATAGAAACAAAGACCACTACAAGAAAAGTTTCTATCTTAAACAGAAAGGGAACCCAAGGACATATAGAAAAATACTATATAGTAAAAGATAGAGAAGACTTGGATGGGAAACTTAGATAGGAAGGGGGGAGGGGGGAAACATAGAGGAG